>VXBB01014406.1:0-79958 GCA_013399915.1 Illadopsis cleaveri
AGCGCCAACCCAGGACAGTCCCTGACATAAAAGTAACACCTGTGTATGGGCTAAAATGCAGTCAATGGACAACATCAACATTAAATGTCACAAACCACCTCAAAGTTCTTGGAAAATGGTCTGCAATGAAGATGCAAGCATAATATCTTGACTGGGAATTATCATTATGAGAACTAAACAATCATGTACGAGAATCTTTTCCTACCTTTCTGCCCCTGGAATAGGACTGCTACTTGCAACAGTACATGAAGATGCAAAGCACTGCTGAAAGGAGGGATCAGTCTGCACACTGGCCCTCAGCAAAGAAGAGTTAGTGTCCACGGTGCTGTCAGACATCATCATAGAGAGGTTAATGGCTTCCGTGTAACTTTGAGATTCTGCAGCAAAGAAAAACAGGAAATGCAAATTTAAAAACAACATGCATTTTTATGAACCTTGTATACTGAAAACAAGTGTTTGTAAAATAGTCTGGTTTTCTCTTAATAAGATTATAAGAAAGAATTTTTGTTTGTTTGAACAGTGGTATTATTTCACAAAATGATGTTGACTGCTGAAAACATCCAGCAGGTCAAATAGCAGAGGGAATGGAGATTACAGAATTGCTTCACTCAAACTGTTTGATCAGTTCTCCAGAATACATTCTCTAGCCCTAAAGGTGAGAATGGACCATTTGTTCCAAAATGTTTCTCATTTCACAGTCCACAGTGTTAATCAGGTATGTCTAGTCAAGTGCACCATTTGCACTTAAAATACCAGTAGAAAATCGGGTGTCCTGGTCCCAGCCACGACAGAGTTAATTTTTGCAGTACACAGTAGGGGGCATGGCCAGAACCTGGAGTTATTGTATACCAGCTGGTGTCATTGCTGGGGGTGGAGGGAAGGAAGTCTCCTCCAGGGAGAAAGGGTCCCTTCTGGTTAAGAAAGCGTGGCACAAGAAACAGTGAGGTGGTGGTAGTAGCAAGTTGGAGGAAGAGTCTCAGGTGTGGCTCAGGTCAAACCCTTTGGTGTGCATTTTTGCATGTGAATCACTCTCTCTTTTCTTAGTATTGTTGCTTTTACTGTTTGTTTTCTCATCTCATTGCTGTTTTCAGTAAATTGTTCTTATCTCAACCCACAATCTTCACTTTTTAATTCTGCCAGCCCATTCAGCCCAGTTGCTGGGGCAGGGGACTGGCGGATAAGGACACAGATGACGCTGAGGTACTCACAACCTTCTTCATACCAGTCTTTATCAGTAAGACTGGCCTTTGGGAACCTCAAGCCCCTGAGACCACAGGAAAAATCTGGATCAAAACATACTGTCAGTGGAGGAGAACTAAGCAAAGGAGATCTAAACCAAACTGGACATATTTGAGTCCACTGGGGACTTGAACACCCAAGAGCTGAGGGGGAGCTGGCTGATACCCTGCAAGACCATTCTCAATAATCTTTAAAAGGTCTCAATGACTGGGAGAGATTCTTAAGAACAAGAAGGGAGCAAATATCACTCATTCCTCCAAGAAAGGTATGAAGGATAATCCAGGGAACTGCAGGCTTGGTTAACCTAACCTCAATTTCTGGAAAGGTGATGGAGTAACTAACCCTAGAAACCACTTCCAAACACATGGCAGAAAAAGGATTTAGAGTTGTCAGCATGAATTTACAAAGGAGGAATCATACGTATCCACTGAGATAACTTTCTCTACTAAACTGACTAGCTTAGTGGCTAAGGGAAGAGCAGTGGATGCTCCTTATATTGACTTCGGTATGGCTTTTATTGTGGTGTTCCATAATATCCTCAAAAACAAAGGTTTTGCTGACAAAACATGGGTTGGATAAATGGAAGTGAGAGCTAATAAAAACTGGCTGAATATATGAGCCCAGAGGCTTGTGATCAGCTGCAGCAAGTCCACTAGAAGGCAAGTCATAGCATTATACCCCAGGAACTGTTACTAGAATCAACAGTCTTCAACATCCTTCATTGACAACATTGATAATGAGATAAATTTTCATCAGCAAGTTTTGCAGACTACAGAAAAGTGTGAGGAGTCATTGGCAAACCAGATGGTTGTGCTGCTATTTAGAAGTGGGAGAAATGGGACAAAAAGAATCTTAAGTTCAACAAGCGGAAATACAAACTCCTGCAACTGAGAAGGAATAATCCATGGCACCAGCACATGTTGGGGGCTGACTGGCTGCAGACAGTTCTGTGGAGAATGACTTGGTGGTTCTCATGGACAATGAGCTGACCATGAGCTAGCAATAAAACTTCATGGCAAAGGTGGGCAGTAGTATCCCAGCCTGCATCTCAAAGTGTTGCCAGCAGGTCAAGAGAGGTGATCCTTTCTCTCTGCTTAGCATTAGAGGCCACATATGGAGCTCTGTGCCTATTTATGGGCTCCTCAGTACAAGACAGGGATTTGCTTGAACAAGCCCAGCACAAGGTGACAAAGACACCATGACTGGGACTGAAGCATCTTTTACAGGAGCAGGGGCTGAGTCCCAGACAGCTTGGACTGTATGGCCCGGAGAAAAGAAAGCTCAGGGGTGTATTATCAGTGTGTATTTAAACCTGATGGGAAGGCACGAGTGCCTTCAGCTCGCAGGACAAGAAAAAGACGCAACTGGGGCTGAAAGGCAGTTTAGCAGCACAGAGCAGCACATGGTTTACCTGTTGTGCTGGTTTTGGCCAGGATAGAGTTAACTTTCTTCACAGTGGCGGGTATGTGGCTGTTTTGGATTGGTGCTTAACACGGTAATAATAATACAGAGATATTTTTGTTATTGCTGAGCAGGGCTTACACAGAGCCAAGGCTTTTTCTGCTTTTCATACTGCCACACTGGCAAGGCAGTTGGAGCTGCATGGGAGGTTGGGAGGAGACACAGCCAGGACAGGTGACCCCAACTGACCAGAGGGATATTCCAGCCCACATGACATCATGGTCAGTATACAAAGTGGGAGGAGAAAGGAGGAAGGGGGGGGACATTTGGAGTGATGGTGTTTGTCATCCTAAGTGACCAATACAGGTAATGGGCTCTGCTTTCCTGAGGATAGCTGAACATCTGGCTGCCCATGGGAAGAAGTAAATTCCTTGTTTTGTGATGTTTTTGTGCATGGGGCTTTTGCTTGTCTCTCTTAAGCTGTCCTCGTCTCAACCCATGAGTTTTCTATCTTTTGCCCTTCCAATTCTCTCCCCAACTCTAGGGGTTGGAGAGAGAGCAAGCAACTGCATTGGGCTTGGCTCCTGGCTGGGCTTAAACCACGACACCTGCGGAGCTACAGTTTTCAGGTGTGACTTTGTCCACATCACACAGACAAAGAAGCAAAACAANGGATATTCCAGCCCACATGACATCATGGTCAGTATACAAAGTGGGAGGAGAAAGGAGGAAGGGGGGGGACATTTGGAGTGATGGTGTTTGTCATCCTAAGTGACCAATACAGGTAATGGGCTCTGCTTTCCTGAGGATAGCTGAACATCTGGCTGCCCATGGGAAGAAGTAAATTCCTTGTTTTGTGATGTTTTTGTGCATGGGGCTTTTGCTTGTCTCTCTTAAGCTGTCCTCGTCTCAACCCATGAGTTTTCTATCTTTTGCCCTTCCAATTCTCTCCCCAACTCTAGGGGTTGGAGAGAGAGCAAGCAACTGCATTGGGCTTGGCTCCTGGCTGGGCTTAAACCACGACACCTGCGGAGCTACAGTTTTCAGGTGTGACTTTGTCCACATCACACAGACAAAGAAGCAAAACAATTGTAACCTTTATTTTCTAATAGCCTGCAAACAGCACCAGAGTAACTGGTTTCTAAACTGACTGAAATATGAAATATGTCCAATTTAATTACATTGGACATAAAATTATAGGATATCGTTAAACAGATGCATTTAGATGAGGATTAATGTGGATGCTATTACTGCAGAGCTTTAAACAGGAACAGCTTCACCTCATTTTTTAGTGGTACACTTAAATAGCCAGTCAAGCTCTAATGGGGATTACATTTAATTATTCTATATTAGTATTAAAAAGCCAACACCTATTCACATAGGTCCAGGCTCAACCACACTGTTTTCCATGACAGAAGACTATAATACTAAAAATGCCCATGCGTCTGAATAGCTTCATTCACCTGAATAGTCCTACTGACCTCAACACTGGCATTACTGAAACCCGGTAAGACAATTACAGATGAAACAATCTCTAAATACTGTCTCTTGAGCTGATATACTTCCAAAGAATAAGGGAGGGGGAAAAAAGAACCCAAAACCAAGGATGCCATGGAACAATTCCATTCCTACAAAGAGTTAAGACTACACTAATGCATCTTTTCCATAAGGAAATCTCCCTAATGTCTTAATCTTCCTAAAAGCCACTGAAAACAAGTCAAAATGAATATTGTTTTCCCTTCAATTCATGGCAGAGTTTGGTTCTGCTATTACTTGAATGAGGAGTGTGCAAGGTACTTAAAAGTTATGTCTGAGACAAGAAAATCTACAAGTTAGTGCCCTGATTATGAACCACCCGAATTCATCAAATAGCACACATTGCACAGAGCAAACATTTAATTGGATGAGGGAAACAGAAAACTGCCTTTTAATAGAAACTATCTTTTAACCATACCATTACTTTAACCATATTCATAACAGTCATAGAAGTGAAGTTCTTTAAGGAAATACTGCAGAAATGTTTAGTGTGAAAGAGCTACAGACATCTGAATCTGTATTTTTCTACCAGACCAGCTACATTACAGTCATCTTCATACTGGCACAGAGTCAGAAAAGCTGGCTGCACAAACCCATGTTGGTCAAGCTATGCTGGTCAAATTGACGTATGAAGACTACTAGAGCCTCCCCAGAAACACAGCTTTGACCAATCTCCAGAGACCAGTATTTGACAAAGAATCTTAAGTGCAACAGGCATCTCATCTCTGCACGTGAACTTGCCCAGATGCTTCCCAATTACACTGCAGGTTGAGATGATTCTGCTTCTGAATGCAAGATGTTAATGCATTCCCCACAGGAATAGGGATTAAAATCCCAGGTGTATCTCCATATGATTGCTTGTTTTCATGCCTCTGTGTCTTTTCTCCTGGTACCAGACTATACAGGGGAGTCACTGGAATCCAGTTACCAAGAGCCTGGGGACAAGAAGGGGAGTGGCACTCCTTCTGAAATAGCTTAAAATCTCCCACTCTAATACGATCTCAAGAATTAATCTAACGGATTTACACAGCAAATTCCACTCCTTCTTCCACAGCATTTGCTTGAATAAAGGGACCAAGGCTAGATTCTTCCCCGATTCAGGCCTTGGATTGTTGCTATTACCTTTAGAGCTCCATACACTGCATGAGGGAAGGACCATTGTCATGCTCACAGATGCATTTCACACCCCATTTTCACAGGTGTAAAATACTAAACATGGAGTTGTTATAGAGGATTCATAGCAAATTTAATATAAGGCAAATTTTTATTTTGCAAAACGCGATATCGGGAACAACCACAATAAGAGAAAAACAACTTCGATGCCCAGGATCAAACATTGGGTGAAACGGACAGAGTCTGGCTCTCCAGCACAGCACTCCTCCCGCTCACAAACTCCCTGGTCCCAAATTCTCTGGTCCAAGGGACAGCTCTTACAGAGTTCATTTCCCCCTCGGCAAAGTTCTTTGTTAGTCTGGGTGCATAAAACATATTCATGTCCTTTTCTTTCTCTCGTTTCTGTCCTTTTCACAAATCCTTGGACAAAACTCAGGAGTCTGAATGGACTTCCCAGAATCTGAATTCAGTTCCAGTAGCTGAATATCTGGGCGATGATGACACCATTGCCAATCCCCTTATCTCAGATACATATCAGGTGTTGATGGCCGGGGAGTGAGTAGTCAATCGCCCAGGTAGATGGCTGATGTCCTGTTCAGGCCGAGTTCTTGGTCCTGCAAATCCTGGCTACACCCGTTGCTGTTCAAACATTTTTACAGATGTAAATTAGCTGCTGCCTGAAAAATTTCTGCCGGTCTGAAAACTTCAGTTTAAAATACAACTTTATAACATATACTACATTGGTATTGAGGCACAAATTTATCTTATGTTATTTACCACAGAGTGAAAAGCCAGTGACAGCCAGGCATGTAAACTGCAGAAAAAACACAAACTTGGTACAACTCTTCCCAGGCTAGAAACAACAATATCTTAAAAGAACTTCCCATGAAAGCAGCCTTGTTTTTACTTCAATTAAAAACAAACCTGCTGGATATTTCAGCTATGTCCTCTCATTGTCTGATGTAGAGTTAACTGGTCAGCTCTTAACCGTCCATCTCACAGAATCAATAATTCTGCAATTTCATAGCTTCTACAGAATTAACTAGCCTGGCACATTTGACAGAAAGCAAAGCATCAGTGCTTCTTGGTTCAGGCCCCTACCATGCCATTTACAGCTGTGAAAACACTGACAGTGTAAAAGTGCAGCTCCCCACTTCAAGAATTGACATAACAAAGCCAGGATCATTCATGTTTGTATGTTCATGTCATACTCATGTGCTCTTCAAGCACCCAGGTCAGACCTACATTTACTATCACTGATGATCAACTCTCACGGCAGGACTTTAGAAAGGAGCTGGACTCTTTACACCATACACTACTGAAAAATGACATTAAAGAAAAAAAATTAATACTAATTGTGCCAATATGCAAGGCACAAAAATATCCAGTTCATTCTTCTACTTGGTAGCAACAGGTAAATCCTGTAAAAATTGCAGGCTTTTTTCAGTTGTAAGCAGAAACTGCAGGGTGTGCCAACGACACAGCCATATAAAGTAAAATCTTACAGATCAATCCATATTTTAATCCACTAAACATGTTGAAACAAAGAAGAAAAAGGAACTCGCCCCTCACCACCCCCCCCCCCAAAAAAAAAACCCTACCGCTTAACCCACACCATGGTCCAGATAAAAGATAGGTAAAAACATTTTCTTTTCTTGCAGCAGCTGAAGGGCAAAATCACATCACATAAATAAAGGGGAAGTAAAAGCAGTCATTTCACTACCATACCTTGTATTTTAGTAGGTTCTCATACATTTCAAACTTTGTAGTCCTTTTCATGAGAAGGTGATAGTTAATATGGATCGTATCAGCTTGAAAACTCAAGTCAAGATCCTCAGTTACATCTTTTGGGGAAAGAGAGCTTTAACTCTGTTCCGCTTCGAAAACGCTGAGCTCACTACCTCACAATTGTCTGAGGCTAGCATAAGAGCCCAATAGACAGAGAAAACACTGCTCTGAAGTAAGCCAAAGTAATGGCTCACTTAAGCCAGTTTTCCAAGTCAATTTGCACTGTAAGATTCTTACAGACTATCTATCTTCCCTTTCACTCCCTTGTTTTTCCAAATACAAAGGTGCCAGATTTAGTAAGAGAGACCAAAACTCCATCTTGCTTTCAGTCAAAGTATTAAATTTACTGAAATTCTGACCTTTTAAACATGTTACATTCTGCTTTCAATTTCACAAAAATACAGTGAACCAATTATTCCCACATATCAAACCCATCAGTTTTGGTCACACTGTTCCTTCCTTTTCACAGAATATGTAGAAATCAATAATGGATGCTTAAAGTCTTGTCTTTTATAACTTCAGAGGCCAGGGACTGGATTAACTTTATTGTGTCTTTTGCACAGTACATGCTTTCCTATTCAACCTAAGTAGTTCCACTTCTCATTTAGAAGAAATACATGTCATGTACCAACAAGGAGACACTTGGGGTTCCCACACTTCCCAAAACCCCACTAGTACCAAGCAGAGAAGATGTAACAGGATTTTTCATGTCTGTGAAGGAAAACACAAAATTACTATTGTTTGGAAGTTCTGCTAATGCCTATTTGAGTGGACCAACTCTCTTTGCAAGTAATCAGTCAGACTGAAACTGGGGCAAGTCATTAAGACAATGGCTCTAGCATCCAGGTATTAACCTCTCTGCACAAAAAAAGGTCAGCTTCAGTTGCTTCATCTGAGAACAATCTCAGAGGAATATGTATTATATGCTTCGATATTACAGAAAATACAACAGTGGAGGGGCTAACAATCTCGGAAATAAAAACAGCACATCTGGAAAGGCAGTAATGTATTTCTCAGAGACATTTATGTGGTGGAAAAAAGCCCCATATTCAACAGTTAGAACCCAAACTGCTAGTAATTAAATGTAATGTACACTACAGTACTGAAGGTTTTTAACTTCACCCAATAATTTACTGTGCATTCAGAAAGCATTCACTGTGTTTTGGGAGCCTTTCAAATGTATTTAAAATAAAAAAAAAAATCATTCTTGCCTTGTGCCCTAAGAAGAGCTGTAAATCATCCATGGTGACCCTTGAGGAAATATCGTTGGCACAGCAGTCCTCCCCAGCAAGCACTGGGTGAGGAAGGCTGGCACTTCACCACCTTCAGGGGAGACTGGCCTGCAGGCAAGATGCATGACAAAAGTGGGCGTGTATTGGTACATTCCTGTATTCTGCAACTTCTAGCTCCCATAACAGCCTGCTAGTAACAGCCAAATGCAGCGTCTGAAGCTATGCCAGGTGGCAGTTTATCTCCAGGCAACCATAGGCTGACATAATTAACTGCACCTACCCTCTGCTCATTGATCAGAATCAAAAGGATGATTTAGCAGACCACACTTTGCCCCACCCTAAGGCCCTAAAGCCTGTACTATATGGCTTCTTTTCTGAGAAAATAACTATAGACCGTTTTACAGGTAACTAGGTATCATACATTCATTCAAACACCAAAATACAAATAACTGCTATTTGCTGAACAGAATTAACAATCCAGCATCTTCAAAGCAGTAAATCCCTTATTATTAAAAGCCTTCTGAAAGGCTTTCTTATACTAATTAATTTCATTCTCCCAGGGCAAAAAATGAAACTTCCCCAAAGACTAAAACAATCAGTTGCATATGTCTTTTCATATATTTTACAAGATCTTGCAGATGCTGTGTTACTGATTTTAAGCAAGCTTTGCTATCTTAGGAATGCAAATCAGCTGCAGAGGCATGTCCTCAAGACTTCCAGATCACACATAACATAAAATGCGACATTTATTAAAACACTTCTTAAGATAGAATCACTATCAGTACATAATGCACAAACAAGAGAACCCCTATTCCGTCTCTACATACAGCAGATTATTCAGTGGTGAAAAAAATAAACCCAATAAAACAATTAGAACACAATTATTAACATGTCCACACTAAGTTTACACAGCAAATTAGTAAAATGGCTTTAGACAGACAATTCAATTCTTATGGTTTATCTCATAATGGAATTTCAGACATTCACATTGCTGAATGTGACAATTTTCATGAAACTGTAAAACTAAATTGCAATCGTTTTAGAGAAGAAAAAAAAAGAACCTATGAAACATGCAAATAAATGGTACCTTCCAATGAACAGTAATACTTTTTTCAGACAGAATGCACTGAAAGACCAAGCATCTTCGAAGAAAAGAGTAAAATATCAGCCTTGTGCTCCAAAGCTCATGATCTATTAAAATTGCTTGAAATGTTGGAGATGCGGGTCTAAGACTCTGTGTTGAATTGAAAAGTGCCACTCATATCTACAGACAGATACACTGCAAAGCCAAAGGAGAGGAGGCAAGGGTGAAAATAGAGGGGGCAAACTGAGTGAAAGAAGGGACAGGCCTTAGGCCTGACTTTCTGACACTTCTGAGAAGCAAGCACAAAGATTCAATGACATTTTCTATTTTGTGTTATGACCCTATATACTTTTCCTAAGGTGAAAGAGAGGGAAAGGAGGAGTTTAAATTCTCCTTTTCCTGTCTCAGTCCAGTTCCCTGGTGCCACGAAGAACCAGAGAGGTCCTACTAATGCAGCTTTTGATGTCTGAGGCATACTTGCCTCATAGAAGAAATGGAAACAATCAAACTGATGTTTGGACCTTCTATCAAAACTCTCACTTTGGTCCTGTTCTTCTACTGTTAGAAAAATTCTGGCTAAATGTGACAATCTTCAATCTAGTCACTTGCCTGCAACGAAAAGCTGAACCCAGCTCACTGCTGCCTGAATAACAAAAGCAATCACTGCTTTTTTATTTTCAAGTAGTATACCTAAACCATTTCATTTTAAAACCAGAAAAAAACTGACTTTTCAAAGGCTGCTTTTAATAACCTGGAACTGAAACCAGCAAAAACAAACTCAGTTCAATTTATCTTCAGTATTACAAAACACACTGAGAAGTGAAGCTCTTGCAGTTTTTTTCTTGATCTTTCTCTTGAGAGCTGTGATTCAGTAACTCTCCTTTTAGGGTTACAGTTGTTACCCAAGCATGTGCTGCTACTGCCTGAATAGAAAAATTGTTTGCATTAAGGCAGTAGGAACCAGGCTCTTTATTCTGGTGCATCCTGTACACTGTACCATGTAACAGTTGGCTGCTCTAAGACTCTTTTCATGGAAAATTCAGATCTGAAGAAAGTGAGTGTGTTTTACATGTATTACAGAAATACACTTTGTCTTGGATGCACAAATTAGACAAATTACCCTTCCAGTGCTAATGGCACAATAAAGTGTTTTTCTCATTGACCAAGAAAGCAGAAAAACTACGGCATATTCCCTATTTAGGAAAGATTCGTGTTTACAAAATCTTACACCTTTTATGTTTTTGAAAAGAAATTCAGTGCCGCTATAACATTATTAAAAACTCCTCACGGGAGGAAAAAGACTCAGCCTGGACAAATTTTTTCTACGTAGACAGAAATAACGTATACTCCAGGCAGCCTTCATTTTTTCTACTTTGAAAAAGACCCACCACGACACAAAAAAGAAATTACAAGGCTTCCTCGGCAGAAAAGTGACTAAACAAAACTCTCGAGACCTGCCTCATGCCCTCAATCATTCCCCAGTGATTGCAGAAAACTCTCACACTGACAGAACTCCTTGTCTGCAAACTTTCTCAGTTTCTGCGTAGACTCCCAACGTTGTTACATGACGACAAAAGGCGTAACTCTTCCTCCCACTTAATTTCTACAGAGCTCGCAGCAGCAGGCCGCAGGCTCCATGAGTGCTCCCAGCTCCCCACTCCGCAAGCGGAGCGGCCCCGGTGGCCGCTGTCTGAGGCTGGTTCGCTTCAGTGAACTCCCGTCGCTCTCCCTTTTTCCCGGGGTCGCGTTTCGCTGCCGCTGCGGCGAGCGCAACCAGCTAAACACAAGACCAATCCACGAAACGAGTTTTCAGACTTAGGAACATGCACAAAACAGGGGCGCAGGGAACCACAAACCTACCTATGGAAGTCATCGTGACAGTTCCTCTCGTATGGGACTGTGCGAAATCGTCCTTCCCTCCCTCCGTGCCGCATGTTGCCTGTGGCTCACCGAATCGAGGCAGCCGGGCGCGCCGCCCCTCCACGCACACTTGGGAAAAGCTATTTCCCGCATTTGCCAGCACTCGCCGCTTTCCCTCCCANACACGAGCCGGGCCGACTGGGGGCTTGGGTTGGGGGTGGTGGTGGCATTTAGTTGATTTTGGGGGGTTTTTTGAGTGCTGGGGGGCGGGTGTTGTTGTTCTTGCCCCACCACTTCATTTGACCTCACTTACTTGTTTCTTTCAGAGAAATGCAGGACATGGAACCGAAAACTGTCAGATCAGTGCTTTTTAATGTTGACCAAAGCCTAGCTACTCTATTACACCAAACTAGCTCAACATTCTCAGATAAATTTAGCATCAAGAACTCTAAATAAAGTTTTAGTCACTTCCCAAGGTCACAAAACATGTGTAGCCTTACTGTGTTGGGTTGAACATCCCCCTAGCATTGTTCTGAGCAGGTTTTATTTACAGGTCAGGAAAACGAGTGGAAACACTGCAGCTCCACAATGAGCAGCACATTTCCTTTTCAGATTGTTCTTCAGTGCCCAGGACACCGTATTTTCTGAGAGAATGACTGCAGGAAATTACTAGATCTAGACAGAAACAAATACAACCGCTTAAAATTTTCCCATAATGAATTATTCTATTGCTTTCAAATTTTTACCAGCACCATGTTTTGAATGTGTGTACAAAACCATTTTAATAATATTAAAATACACAAGCTGGCTTTGTTATAGAGATGAGTACTGGTAAACTAAAGACCATAACGCAAATCAAACTATTCCTTCAGAAGAATATTCAATCCTACCACTGTTTTCCTTCACAGCAGCTGCTCCTGTTAAATATGTTGCATAAAGATTGCACTCAGAAGAACCAAATAGCTAAGGTTAGTCGTGATGTACACTATATTATCAGGTAAAAAGAAGGGCAAATCCTTGTCACAAGGTCAGAAGAGGTTATTATGCAGCAGTTCAGAACTGACATCAGTTACTTAGATTAATTTATTATACAACTACACTTTATGGCAGAGCCAGATGCAGTCAGAGTCTTCACACTTCTGTAAACAATGATTAGAGAAAATTTCTCACCATAGAAAGCATCCCTGTCTCTGCATAAAAAGCACTCTAATCACAGGACCTTTAGATATCTTGTTTCTTTCCTTATTTTCAAATCTTGAAAGCTTTGCTTGTTTGGCTATTTACACTTGCTGAATTAGAAGGGAACAAGAATAGTAACCTTTAACAAAGAAGATAACAGTGGTCTGAGATGACATATGAAAAAGTAAGTGATTAAGTAAGAAACTTACTTTCCAAAGCATTACAAGGATGTAATGTAAGCAGAAATCATGTAAATGAAAGTATTAATATACTTGAGTTTTGTCAGCATTTATCAAATTCACCCTGTCTTAAGATATTTTTGCAGGGATCCTTCTGAGAGACTCAGTTATACTTAAGGGGCTACTTATCAAGAAAATCCCTCTGACATGGACAGTTAATAACAAAAGGGCACATAACAAAAATCTCACCTTTTGCTTGTCTTTCTGTCACAAATTCAAATTTCAACCAGATGAGATTTTTCTTCTCCAAGAAAGAAAAAAGTCTGAAACTAAAGCCAGAAGATAGAAAGGGCAAGGCTGATTATACACAAAAGAAGAGTTAGGAAAAGAAGGAAAGGCAGTGTTTTAAATGTCATGGGTGAGGAACTCATTGGGTTTAGGTCAGCACAGTGTGTAAGATACTGCCATGTCAAAAGGAGAAAGTCTTGTTATTTGGCAAGAAGAATTGGTTTCATGGCTGTTCCAGGCACAGCACAGCAATCAGGATCAGGTCTTTCAAGCTCTGCTAGGTGGTAGCAGTGTACAGTTCCCCTAGATACAGAACNCCGCTTTCCCTCCCATGTTAGAACTTCACCGTGAAGTGGGTTCCAGTGTCTTCGGAGAGAGAAGCACAGGCTCGCTTGCCCCAATACAGTCACCCAGATGAAGAATAGCCAGAGTTCTCTTCATTCAGGCAGAAAGTAATTCCCCGATAGTTGTTAGATTAGGCTTCCCGCTCGCTCTTCAGCTCGAATGCCCATTCAGTGTATGCCTGCTGTGCTGACTCCACCTCATTTGCGTTCGACTTGTTTNCATGGAACCGAAAACTGTCAGATCAGTGCTTTTTAATGTTGACCAAAGCCTAGCTACTCTATTACACCAAACTAGCTCAACATTCTCAGATAAATTTAGCATCAAGAACTCTAAATAAAGTTTTAGTCACTTCCCAAGGTCACAAAACATGTGTAGCCTTACTGTGTTGGGTTGAACATCCCCCTAGCATTGTTCTGAGCAGGTTTTATTTACAGGTCAGGAAAACGAGTGGAAACACTGCAGCTCCACAATGAGCAGCACATTTCCTTTTCAGATTGTTCTTCAGTGCCCAGGACACCGTATTTTCTGAGAGAATGACTGCAGGAAATTACTAGATCTAGACAGAAACAAATACAACCGCTTAAAATTTTCCCATAATGAATTATTCTATTGCTTTCAAATTTTTACCAGCACCATGTTTTGAATGTGTGTACAAAACCATTTTAATAATATTAAAATACACAAGCTGGCTTTGTTATAGAGATGAGTACTGGTAAACTAAAGACCATAACGCAAATCAAACTATTCCTTCAGAAGAATATTCAATCCTACCACTGTTTTCCTTCACAGCAGCTGCTCCTGTTAAATATGTTGCATAAAGATTGCACTCAGAAGAACCAAATAGCTAAGGTTAGTCGTGATGTACACTATATTATCAGGTAAAAAGAAGGGCAAATCCTTGTCACAAGGTCAGAAGAGGTTATTATGCAGCAGTTCAGAACTGACATCAGTTACTTAGATTAATTTATTATACAACTACACTTTATGGCAGAGCCAGATGCAGTCAGAGTCTTCACACTTCTGTAAACAATGATTAGAGAAAATTTCTCACCATAGAAAGCATCCCTGTCTCTGCATAAAAAGCACTCTAATCACAGGACCTTTAGATATCTTGTTTCTTTCCTTATTTTCAAATCTTGAAAGCTTTGCTTGTTTGGCTATTTACACTTGCTGAATTAGAAGGGAACAAGAATAGTAACCTTTAACAAAGAAGATAACAGTGGTCTGAGATGACATATGAAAAAGTAAGTGATTAAGTAAGAAACTTACTTTCCAAAGCATTACAAGGATGTAATGTAAGCAGAAATCATGTAAATGAAAGTATTAATATACTTGAGTTTTGTCAGCATTTATCAAATTCACCCTGTCTTAAGATATTTTTGCAGGGATCCTTCTGAGAGACTCAGTTATACTTAAGGGGCTACTTATCAAGAAAATCCCTCTGACATGGACAGTTAATAACAAAAGGGCACATAACAAAAATCTCACCTTTTGCTTGTCTTTCTGTCACAAATTCAAATTTCAACCAGATGAGATTTTTCTTCTCCAAGAAAGAAAAAAGTCTGAAACTAAAGCCAGAAGATAGAAAGGGCAAGGCTGATTATACACAAAAGAAGAGTTAGGAAAAGAAGGAAAGGCAGTGTTTTAAATGTCATGGGTGAGGAACTCATTGGGTTTAGGTCAGCACAGTGTGTAAGATACTGCCATGTCAAAAGGAGAAAGTCTTGTTATTTGGCAAGAAGAATTGGTTTCATGGCTGTTCCAGGCACAGCACAGCAATCAGGATCAGGTCTTTCAAGCTCTGCTAGGTGGTAGCAGTGTACAGTTCCCCTAGATACAGAACATAAGATTCCTGGTTTGATCAGAACCATTACACTGCAAAATCTATCCAAAGTAGTTTAAAATGTAGGGCTTGAATTGTAACATGCACCTTTCTGTAACAAGAACCCCTGCAGCACAGTGGCTATGCCATGTCGTCCATACAAATTCAGCAAACTCCACAATTTGTAAAGGAATGTAATGCGTTTCCCTGCTACTCTGATGATTGACAGAAATGTGGGAGTCAATGTCAAGTAGATTGTTCATTTCAGATTTTGTTCACAAGGTGCCTGAATATAAATGGCTTTGTGAAATAACATGCCTAACTCAGGCATAGAAAAACACAGATTAATTTGGTTTTCTCTCCTCTGCAAGAGGGAATAAACATGAAGGGAATTAACACAGGGGAGAACAGCATCTTCAAAAACAAAGAGCAATATGACCTTTTGACTATAAACAATTAAGTGGAACTGAATGTGTATTTCCTCTCTGTTCCCACTCGACGCTGGAAGGTGTGTCATTCTGAAACTGCAGAATATCTTTAACTTGTGAATGCAGTAGACAAACCCACCCAGACACTCAAACACAGGATCATTTTAAAACTGCAGTTTTTTTGAAAAAGTGTGCTCACAGCTCTACTTTGATTTTTGGCGCTTTCTTCTTCAGCCTTCCCTCAAACTACATGGATTACTCCAGCACATCACAGTCATTAAGTCCCATGTCATATAGTAGGAGGCCTGATCCTGAAAAAGTTGAAAAAATTTCATAGCATCATAGCAAGAGCAGTAGTTGTTCCCATGGTTTTTTGTTAATTTAACCTCTTCCAGACAAAGTGACCAGTGACATCTCAAAAATGCATGCTATGCACATGCACTGCAAACAAGCAACCTCAGGTATGTGTGAAAACAAACACATCTGCCAGGCTGCCTGCTCATCCAACCCTGTATTTCTATTAAATTGTTTTTAAGTTTCTGTCAATGGCTTACTGTTTGCATCTTCAAAAAGAAGCAAATATTAATGATGGATTTCTTAGCTTCAGATTCTTTTGGTTTTTTATATATGTGTAAGATATTGTTCATCTATATTTCAATGAATATATACAAAGATATTTATTTACCAAATGACTGATTTAGTTGGGGAAATGCATTACTTTTTCCTGTGAAAAGGGAAAAAAACAGAAACCAAACTCTCTAAAACAGAATGCTTTAAAAACCTCTCAAGTAATCACTTTTTCAGTGGTTCTTAGCATGAAAAAAACAAGAGGGAAAAAACAAAACCAAACCACCACCACCCACCAGTGTATTATCAGGGTGTATTTCAAGTGTAACTGAAGAGGCACATATGCTTTGAGACCATGATCAAGTAACAACATTGAAGTATTGTATAAACATATTTATAAACAACTGTTTTGGCATTTGGAACATAGAATTATACAGCTTATTTTATTGCCTGAATTTTAGAATTTTTGAGCTCTCACAAATACTAGTAAACATAACAAGAAACTGTTCAGCACCCTTGGAAATATCATCATCTTTTCATCTAATAAATGCATACTCCTAGTATAGTCAGTTGTCTTGGATAGAAAGTATTAAAAAAAGAAAAAAAAAACTTGACCAAAAAAAAAAAACCAACAAACAAAAAACCACCAGATAATGCTATTGGTTTCTCTCAGGAGAAGATGCCTTTGGACTAGAGCTACAGGAAGGATGTAAGCTGCAGACCGCACAATTAAACTTTCAGATGTATTGGTTGCTGAATGGAAACTGCAACTGGCAATAATGTGTCTTATGCAAAACTTCAAGATTCTTCTCAGTTACTAAATCCTTTTGGAATAAGGCAGTTGTTCCATTTTCAGTTCAGTTTCAGTGGTATGAAAAGTTAGTCAAGACAAAACAAGTAACAGACAGACTGAATTAAAGTGCAGTGTCCCAAATAAGGAAAGCACTTACAGGGTGGTGGGTTCTTGATGAAGAACCTATCAGCAGCTGCTTGATTTAATGCTACTAGTGAGGGATCAAGGATCAGTCAGACTTGTTGAGGTACCATTGATAAAAAACATATAACATGCAAGAGACTTTACAGATGTCCCAAGATAGAAACCTTATTTCATAACAATTCCTGTAGGAAAACTCTTTTGTCACAGGATCTGCCATTCCTTTAATGCAGTTCAGCATTTGAATTCAGGACAAAACGAGTGGATGAGAAAGTAGAGAGCCTCTTTCTGTATTTAGGGTCTCTACCACTTGGATAGTCATTTCCCTGTGAGAAAACTTAATTCACATTTGCTGTTTTAGGGCTGAAGACTCCATGTAACTTTTCAGAAGTGTCTCGGTTCAAATGGATAATGCAGGCAAGTGCCAAGGGACCTCTGAGAGGGCCTTTTTTAGGGGAACAGTTTCAGTTCTCTGATTTATGTATCTATCAGCACTTTGCCCATGTGGAATGAAAAGTCGTCCATTAAAACAAACAAAGAAAAAAAGCAATGTAAATATTTGCACAGAAAATTAAACACACAGTATAAAACAACGTCTTTCCAAATCACAATCTGATTCTTTCTCCAAAGCAATTTTAACAGGGCAGGATATGGTTTAAGGCCCATTCTGATCTATGATCACAGTGTTTCTGTCCAGATGCAAATCCTGCTACAAAAGCAAGGGGGGTAGGAAGAGGAGACAGTGAATAGTTTGACAACATCACTTCAATGTAATGTCTGAAGAACCTATCTTCTCTTTTTTTTTTTTCCTTCAAATTCTTCAGTATTATAGAAAAGCTGCACATGGAATTATATACATGTGCACTAGATTATGCATTCTGCGAACACAGTATTTTCCATGACCATCTGTAGCACGTGAATTTTTCTCACGTTCAACATGATGTTCAACATGTAGGTCACAGCTGACCATGTCCCTTTGCAGAAGTTTAGCTCAGGGAGCTGTAAGAACAATTCACCATAAAATATCTTTGGCTTGACATAAGCATCAGATTTGAAAAATTATTGAGTCTGTGATCAGATACAACACTCGCTACAGAACAAAATGTATTCATGTTCCAGAATATTTTATCAACCTAGATTATCCAAAACCAGTGGAAAAGAGAGTATATTTTAGAGAATGAGTTTTCTTATGAAAATCCAGTAACGAGAGTGGCCTATTTTGTCAGCTTTATTGTATCAGCCAAAGAAAACACACAGTATTGTCCCACTGGTTCACCATCACATATTCTATGCCATGGACTTGGCACACCCTAGCTTTTTATATTCACTTATGTATAATTATATTCCTTTCTCCTCTGAATCAATGACATATTAGAATGTTTACTGAGTGGCTAAAATATGTACAGATGTTTTTAAGTTTTATGTAGAAACATGTAACAGCTGTAAACAAAACCTGTCCATATACAGCTAGCTAAATGGATTAAACTCTAAATCATTTAATCTCTAAAGCTTTAGGAAGTTAAGTAGTGTAGACTGGGAGAGTTCCTCCCATGAAAATCTTAGCCAAACTGAGTGGGGGAAAAAAACCCCTCAATTACAGCTGATTACCAAATAGCTCAGTTGTAGACACTTATACTGTAAGGATTTTGGTCAATACCACTCAGTAAAGAATGGCAGGCATAGACTACAAGTATTTTGTTTTCAGTTTCAGTTACAAGATATTTTCCACCATTCAGATTGATATAAACTAAATTAAATGGTTAAGCTTCTCAGCACACGAGATGGAATATTGTTACTTTTGCTGTGAATTTGGACTACCAGAGTGAAATCACTGGTAATAAGCGTTGCTTATTTCTCTGCAGGCCAAACATTTCCATGATTGTATTTGAAAGATATGTTAAGAACTGTATTATAATCAGTGGCACAAAGGGAAGGAGATCTGTGACAATGAAGACTTGAAAACATATCAAGTCATCTCCAACGTTCCTGCAATAAAAACTTTGTATAAAGATTAGTTTTGCTGAGCTGAATGTCTCAATGAAAGTAACCCAGAGATGGAAAAGTGTGATAGATCATAGTACATTATATTGACTTCAGTGCTTATAACAACCAAGAAGTGCTCTCTGAACAATTATGATTTTACTTTACAGCATTTCAAATGGTCTTTCTGGAAGTCCTCATTAAGTTCATGCTGGTAGAATCCCAACAGGAAATCCAAGTAATTTCCTGCTTGGTCCTTGAAGCCCATGGAGGCTTCTTATGCAATAGCAAATGGTGTATTTTATAATAATTAAGCAACATTAGATGTTTAATTATAAAAATATTGTGTAGATTAACACTGTATTCAGCCACAACATAAACATGTCAAGGGCAATTGAAGGATAATGGAAAACGTAACAGAAGTCTAGTGTATCTGCTTTGCATTAAATCATAAATTTCCTCTCTCTACTTGTATTTTTTATTTTTCATTGATAGCCTCAACAAACAAACAAATGAAAAACCACTAAAATAAACAAGACATCAAAAAAAACCTAAACACAAAAATTGCAATAGCAAAAATGAAAATGCACCTGTTTCCAGGAGGACGGAGCTTATAATAACCATCCACATAAGTGGATGAACTTATGTTGTAAGCAAATGAACACAGAACTGGAAAGGTTCTGTACCTATTACCTGCTTTGGACATGTATAGCTTACATAAACAGGTAAGAGGAGGAGAGAAAGACAGGTGTAAATGAATATTATATGAAAGCTTTTCACATTGTGGAGAAAAATTTTGCCCATCATTAAGAGAGAAATTTTCCCTTTCACAAATTAGTTTCACTTTTATTCCCAAACTGACCCTCAGTTTAGAACCCTGACATTTTTAATAAAAAAAATTAAGCAGTATTTATCATTTCCCTTGCAACTCAGTGACTGGAAGAAATCAAAATCCTGGAATAACAGTAGGAAACCACAACAGTATAAAATTCTAATCAGCAATAGAATTATGCCATAATGAGGCTGTTAGGTTGTAGGTTTGCCTTCCAATACATTTATTAAACACTTGTCACTCTACTGGATGATGTAATAGAGTAACTCTGTGTTAGTTGATGAGGGGAATTTAGGGCTACAATGTCGCTGTCAGATAAAAACAGAGTCTGTATGAGAAAAATTGTGGAAATATCCTAGTGTGTGGTCTTGAAGAGTTCCACGATGGCATCAGGAGAAAAGCTGCCCTTTCTAAAATTTTTAGAATAGATGCAGCTCATACACAAGCTTTGAGTACAGTACATTGGCTAAGCTCCATGGAAAAGATGAAAAGGCAAGGCTTTACACATGGTTGAAGGCTCAGAGATTCCTTATACTGACAGCAAAGCATTAATTTCATGATTTGCACTGCTTGAACAACACAAGTCTAGTTAGGCTGTTCAGAAAAGATGGAGAAAAGTGGTATCATGTCTTCTCTTTGTCAGTACATTG
This sequence comes from Illadopsis cleaveri, assembly GCA_013399915.1. Taxonomy (NCBI): domain Eukaryota; kingdom Metazoa; phylum Chordata; class Aves; order Passeriformes; family Timaliidae; genus Illadopsis; species Illadopsis cleaveri. The sequence continues at coordinate 20,458 of VXBB01014406.1, forward strand.
ATAAAGGATTATAGACAACCTTCCCTTGTTCCACAGATCCCTGCTTTCTGTTGCAGGACAGTGCCTGTTTGTGAATGCAGACCTTCTGCGAACTTTTGTCTATGCTTTGACCAGGGCTGAAGAAGGGGCAGTTCTTCACAACTAGCCTCAGGGGTAGAGTCGCAGGGCAGCTAGCCAGCATTCAGTCCCCTGGCAAAGAGCTTGCTACGCTTTTATTTTTTACTTCTGTGTACAAAGGGACTTGAATTAGCTGACTGCTGTCTGAGACAAAAGAGCCTTTATAAGTTTCAAAATGGCCTACAAATAGAGCTTCAGTTCCTTTGCTGATATGTGGGACTCTCCCTTCCATAGAATATACATCAGCTATTGTGATATTCCAGAGAGCTATATCCAGGTTCTATCTGGAGCAGCCCTATTTTTTGAGGAGTATTTATAAAACTAGCCAATTTATAGGCCAGTAGCCAATTTACAGACCACTTAGGTTCATCTCAAGAAACAACGTGTCTTTCGAAGATAATTCAGAATGTACTCTGTGGGTGCTGTATTACTTTCAAGCTGTGTAAAATCAAGGGGCATGAAACCATGGCAGCAAGTGATCACTGGAGCAGCAGTGCTGACACAAAATTGACTGCATGCATACAGACTGAGGGAAGTTAAATTTACACCTGTTTGATACAGAACAAGGCTCTGAAAAGAAATCCTGCAGGTAGGACATCTCCAATAAATATACAGCAAGAATGAAGAGTTAGGGCATAGCTAATGTAAGGGAGACAGATACATAACACTACTAGACTGACTTTCCCCAGAAAAGGGGTTTACCTGGAAAGAAAAATTAAGATTTCTAGGGATAACAGAGCTCCGTTTTATAAGACTTATTAAAGACAGCATCCTTAGGTAAACAGGTTAAAAATCAGATGCATTCAAGATACTAGATACACAGTTTACAAGAATAACTTAAAAAAGAGAGAATTTTAAAATTTTTTTATACCTAAAGACTGGATGTCGTTGCAATTCTTGACTATAACATGCACAAAACAGTGTATTTTTTCTTTTAAAATATATACTTTTGTACTTTCCTAAAAGCACAACAGAATCCCTTGATATGGTGAGTGCTAATTACACTGAATGCTATTCTCCATAAGGAAACAGGGAGGAAATAAAACAGTAATACGTCTAGACAATTGGTAACCAGGTTACAGCATCCTCACTGGTAACTTAAAAAGCAGATAAACACCAAAGCTGAGATGCAGAACAAAGCAATTTTGAATCCAAGGGTGATCTGAACTGAGACAAAAGTGGTAATATCTTAATGGCAGAAATTAAGACTCCAGAGTCATGACTCACAAGGCTTCATGCTGTTGAAAATTTCTGAAGAAGCCAGTACGTTTCCTGACTTTTACCAAAATAAAGACCAAGTAAGCATTTAAAAGAAGAGTTAGGCTGCAATGGAAAGTACTAAAAATTGAGACTGTTAAGAACTCTTGGAAAGTGCACACTGTTAGAGTCACCTTTATGGCATGTGTATTAAAGCAATCTCAACCACAGGAACATCTGCGTCGGTTCCCTTCAGATTCTTGGCCTCTTCAATACACAAAACACTCGCTCTAGGCATGAACTAGGGATTGGTAGCAGAAATAAGAAGAGCTTCTGGCCAAAGAAATCAGAAGACACAGAAGCAAGTAGATACAGTAGATACTGTAGATACAGGCAATAACTATAGTAGAAGTGAAGGAAAAAGAGAAAGTTTTAAAACATTTAAAATATGATTCTTAATTGCCTCTGACAATAGAAGTTTCTGTGCCCTGATGGGAAAGTCACCCAATTAACATCTCTAAGAGATGCCTGCTAACAGGTATTTTTAACTTCGTGTTTTCTAGCTGACCCATCTCATACACTTTTAACCTTTAACTAACAACTAACACCTTTAATGTCAAAGTACATTATGTTTACAGCTAAAACCAAAACTGTATGGAGATGAGCACTTAACCTGTCGTATTCAGTACACCTTGAGCCTCATTTTGAAACAGGCACTCAAAGGAAGAATAGCTGAGTATCTAAAACCAGCATTTGAGAGAAGACAGCATTTAGAATTAAACAGGAGAATCAAAATAGAGAAATACATTGAAAGCTAAATATTTTTCCAGGGCAAGTCTTAGCTCTTAGCAACATTAATAGAAACCATTTAACAACAAAGTGTTCAGTAGATCAACCTATAATTGATTTGATGAAGTAGTCACCAAGAGGTTATCTGCCACTAATTACTTAGAAGTAGGGAGAACCATAAAGAGATGTCTTGAACTGGGTAGAAGATTTTTCTATAGCTAATTTTATTCTGTGTTGATGTTATTTGCTTTTGATAACTATTAAGTGAGGCAAATTAAACATAAAGGTTTTTTTTTAAGTTAAAACTGAAACACTAACTATTATTGCATCAAAACTCATCATCAAATTTATTGAGAAGTCTACTATCAAGATCCTCCTGGAGAAGACAGTCATAGCCTAATAATATACATGTATTTTTATTTGAATGTCATGTAATGCCTAAAATGAATGCCTGTGATTTTCATTCAGGTTTTAAATACATTAGCTGGCTTCCTGCTATGTCCAGCACTTTCTGATGCAGTCCAGAAATACTTTTTTCTTTTAAATACTAGTGTTTTCAAATAATTTTACACAAAAAAGATAACAGGTTACAGTAGCTTAGCTGCTGTTTTTAGTAGCAAAGAGTTAAGGCATTGAAAATCATCCTTTACTATAAAAAATCATAGCTAGTTCATATTAAATCTTTAAGTATGTAATCATATACTACCAACTACTGTCCCATGGTTGCGCATTTACAAACTGTATCATGGCAAAAAACCCTGCAGAACATCCATTCCTCTGGTTAAGGATGTCCTTGACTTGAGCATAGCTACTGTCAAGGTCTATTGTGAGCTTCACTTGCCTGGAAAGGTGACAACATGGATATTACCTGGCTTTCCTGAGATGGAGACAAAATCTGCTTAAAATCACAAAAAACTCAAATCTCCTGACTAGTATTTTGGCATCATCAAATATCAGCAGAAAGACTGAGGAACATTGAAACCATGCAAACAGATAAGAGAGAAGAAGACAGGATAGCCTCAAACACTGAGCTGCATTTCCTCTTATTTCTGTGATGCAGCTGCCTAATTGCTCCACACTGAATTTGCGCAATGAATGTGAACATGGGGACTCCCTGTTGGCAGTTAAAATCTGGAAGGCATTAGATATTTCTTGGATAATTCTTCATTACTCACTTGATTCTGGTGTGATCAAAATAGGAGTGCTAAAATCCATTTCTCTGACTTGCACATCTAAATTCACCATTTATTTTGTCCTATTTTTAAACCACTGTTGTGCTAGTTGCCTTCACACACAGTTAATTTTCACATTTTTTAGGAAAGAGGAGTACCTTACCAGAAATGGTTCTATACAGCTCAGATGGGCTGTTGACCTTTTGGCTGGAGAGAATCTGCTGATGACATGGTGGAGGTGCTGTCACTAGGAGAGAGGAAAAAGGCAGTTCCTCTTCAGTAACAGCTAAAATGTCAATAGTGCTATTAAAACAAATAAATAAATAAATAGAGACAGACATTTTCTTACCATTTGTCATCTCTGGTGACAGAGGAAAAGCTGATGTGAATGTGACAGCTTCATTTCTATTTTTTATTGTGGAGAAGATTCCTGCATCTATTTCATCTTGGTAATGTACAGCGATCATCTAAGAGAAGACACAAAAAAGCAAAATTACAGTGTGATAATTCTCACTTAACCCTATGACACAGTGGGGTATTCTTCATCAAATTACAGGTTTCTGTAATCAGATATAATGTGATCTACTGTTCCAGCAGAGAGATCTTGGAACACTGAAAACATGCAAACACAGAACAGACAAGAGCATCCTTAAAATTGAATTGTATTTCTGATGTAAATGCAGTTATTTGTTCTTATTGCTATGATGCAACTGCCCAATTCCTTCACATTAATTTTGGACACAGAACATAAGACTTCCTATTGGCCACTCACTTCAGTATTTAGTGAAAAATTCTTGATTGTTTACCTCCTTAGTTTTCCCTCCAGCAACCCGTGATCCTGGAATTACAGCCTGGTGAGTAGCAGGAGACTTCATCCATCCACACCTGTTATATGATGGCTCCCCAAGAACATCATTGTCATACTGCCCAACACTTAACTTTCTGAGCCTTTTGCCTGTTGCATCGTCATCTTGCATAGCTGTTGCTGAAAACAGGCAAGCTGATTAAGAAACTATATTTTTTCAGTTAGAATTGTTAAAGCAAACTTCACTATTGTGTCTGTAGTGATTAAAATCAAGAATGTTCAAACTGTTTTACAAAACCACATAGGTGGGGAAAAGATACCAGTTGTAGTTTCTTTGCTGACACCAGCTGGAAAATATTCACAGTCTCCTTTGTTCTAGAGGACTCAGTTAAGTAGCATGTTTCTCTTGATGCTCATTTTTGAAGCGATCACCCCCAGTGCCATCGGAAGCCAAGCCAGCAGGGGCCTCTATGGGCACTCCAATGAGAAGCCTCTCTTGCCATTTCTGACACACAGTGGCTCTTGGCAGAAAAACCATTCTGCTGTCCAGGGCTGCGTTTCCCCCCCGCCATTTCACCCCCCCAAAAGCAGATTACTTTTTGCTAAAACAGGCCCTGGCCCTTATAAACTCAGTTCACTGCACACCTTTTGTGACACATAGCAATCGCAATCACAATCACAAGAATTAGGTATCAGCCACACACAGAAGCTGTAATCCTTTTGAGGAACAGCACAGAAGAGTAAGCTAAACCAGCAGAACAATCCAGGATATTCAAGGATATAAAGCAGTATTTGTTTACAAAGATGTTATTAAGAGCACGTAACTAGATGCAGAGCTATGATTAGCAAGATTTTATACGGGGTCATCCATTCCTAACAGCAGGCACTTCCAGATTACTCCTGCAACAATTGCTTTTTCTACCCTTCTTATGTCAACAATAAGGATCTGTAGAACTTACTGAGTAGTCACAAAAACAACCACATGCATATCAACTTTTCAGGTACTCCTCTGAGACCTTCTATGGTCTATATATATATATATGCAAAAAACTGTTGAGGATTATTTTTCTCTCTTAAAAGAGCTGAGTATTTCCACAAGAAGTTACTTTAATTGCTTGGTGTTATTTTAACTTTTACAGTCATTTCCAGCTGCAAATATGTGTTGTTCAAGCACATCTCCTACATACCCTGATCGTGGAGCCATAACACTAGGAGTCCAAAGTGTGTCCCTCATCTAAACCAGCTGAATCAACTGAATTAACAACTTGGGTAGAGAAAAATGATGGCATACACCTTACACACACATTAATTTCCTAATGTGAAGTAGTTGATAAAAGCTAAGGTGCCAGGTGTATCTGGCATGCAGCATAAGAGTCTGTGTTATAGACATTTCACAGTGATTACACCACACAATTATAGAACATCAATGCACAAATATGCAACTGTATAGTAGAACAGTTTTTATTCAAGCTTGAAACAGAGGCAAGGATTTTAGACTAAAATCTATGGTACTTCAGCGATTCTGCATTGACGTATGTATGTATCAACCTGAGTAACTTGCCGGCAAGTAGTGGTTTATCCTAAAAATATTAATAAATCTCTTGTTAAATTACAGAATTAGACCCTTCCGAAAAATCCATCTCTGCTAGCATCAAAGCCAGTGTGATAATGACGACTATTGAAGCAAATAAATAAATAAAACCATGTTAGTAATTTTTGAAAATTCCACCAATAGGGTTAAATTTCAGGATCCAAATACAGCCAGTTATTAATTTTATCAAGTCAGCATTTATAAATCTAGAATATTTTGAAAAAGACACAATTGAGATTCTGGTTTTATGGTGAAACTGAAAACTGAAGAACTTTTTAAGCGTCCATATTTAACTCTTTTTCCCTTGACTTGAATATTTATGTATGGTCTTTCATTTATGAAAAGAGTATTTACTGAAGACACTGTAAGAAAACTAGATGCATCACTCAAGACTTTCAAAGCCAGAAGAGGACATGAAATCACAAATATCTTCTAAACCTCTTACATGATACTAAAAAGTCACGGTGAATTCTATTGAACTTGGAGACATTTAAGAATGTAGACTGAGTTCATACTATTCCAGCATTTACCAACTTTTTGAATTGGATTTCTTTTTTTATTTGTAATTTTTGTAAAACGAGTGGGAATCACTGCAGAATCTCAGACCATCTGAGACCAGACACTCCCAGTCCACCACTTCTCCACAGGAGGCAGTAGGAGCCAGGAACAGCATATAAGCGTTTCACTCCATGCTGTAACCAAGTTACAAAGGTATAGACAATTTCTTTCAGAATATTTCTCTTAGTTAACATCGCCTTGTAGGCTACATTATGATAAAGAATTTCTATCTTTTGGATGGGTCAAAACAGACCTTTAAGATTTAATGCAAGTTTTGCTTGTCACACTAATGAGAGGATTTCATCATTGACAATATTGATACACTCATGAAGCTTGTAATTTCTACAAATTAATGTAGTCCTCAGAAAGCTACAAACAGGTCTCTCTGGGAAAATGGACATTTTCCTTAAAAAGACTAAAAATGCTTTACATAGGAAATTATCATAGATGCTGGAAAACAGAGGGGAGAAGTTGAGCTGATATATTTCAGTAAAGCTTAAAGCAAAAAAATCTAAGAGATTAAAATTAAGTGAAGGAGTGAGCAGAAAATCGTTGCCCTTAGTTTTCTTGATTTTAAGTGTTTGGAATCTTGTAAGCAGATTCCCAGGCAGCTTCAAGAAAACATCATATATTTTTAGAAGTTATCTATTGTTTACATTTTTCTCCTCTGGGAGGAGAATTGTGATGGATGGTGGTGTTCACCATCGAGGTCAAAGAGGTGGCGACCTGAGTAGCCAATCTCTTGCCTTCTGTAAAAATGTATATAAGAATGGAGTCAGATGATAATTAAAGAGAAGAAGAAGAAAAAAGAGAATAAGAGATACAGAGAGCTTTCCCTTGATCTGCTGCTGCCTGTCTCGTTCTTTCTGTGGGCCGATCCTGCCACAGAAAATTACTTCTACTTAGTTCATCAGTTTTAAAAATGTACTTCAAAGAGGTATTTTAGACCTTCTAATTTAAAAGGAACCTTTTACAGTGTAATGTGTCAGTTGCCAAAACTTCTTAGAAGTTACAAAATTCATTTTTGTTCTTATAATGTGGCCTAAAGTTTTGGCAGAGCTTCATAAATATCCCAGGAGCACATATTTATTTCTTTGAAAGCATTTTGAATACTCTCCTTTCTCTCTTTTCCCATGTGAAAAGTAATTTTTCCCTACAAAAGTAATTTTGTTTTCCCTGATGAACAAATAATAACATTCCAACAGATTGGCATCAGAACAACATCAGGCACTTACTTCATCAGATGGTTATCACCATGCAAAAAGCTACAGCTAACAGAAGCATGGCCAATGGTTAAAGGTTAATCATTGTTTGGTTTCTTTAACTCCATAGCTTTCCTCAACTACTATTGAGAAGTATTTGTAACTATTAGAAAGAAAACAACATTAAGCTTAAAATCTTGTCTCCAGTGGCTTGTCAATAACAGTGCTGTATCTCATTTATTAGCAAATTATCCAGCTAGCTGCAAACATGATTCTTTGTTATAGCATTGAAATATAAATGTCTGAACTTGTAAAACTGATTTTAACCACTTGAATTTCAATCAATACTTAAGCAACAGTCAAGATCATTTTCTCTGGATACAGCTTAAGCAATGTTAACTATATTATTTCATAGGCAGATTCTCACTTACTTAACTTCATTTATTGCCTAGCAGGATTTTTGTAATCTGTAATTCATTTTAATTCTAACCTTTTCACAAGAGGAAACAGGTAACATCTATACATTCAAGAAAATCTGACAAACTTTTAGGTGGTTTAAGAAAATTACATATTGTTTGAAGAAACAGAAGGCAAACTTACTAGGATGTATGCTTAACCAATCAATACAACTTAACAGACTTCGCAGATAGACAATCTGGAATTCATTGCTGTGTACAAGCATGTTATACACAGAGAGGAAAAGACCAAGTGTTTGCACTTCAAGTGAGTGTCCTACCACAGCTCCAACTCGTGTGGAAAGCTAGCATGAAATAAGAAGCTCTACCAGTTCTACCCACCGAGCAATAAAATGCAGGGCTCTGTTGTGAAAGGAACAGTGAAAATTTCCACAAAGCTGTTTTTCCAGTGTCCCTTTCACAGCCCTCAGCAGAAGTCATGAAGGCTGAATTAACACTCTGGGGAAAACTGTGTTAGAAGTGCAGAAATGCCAGATGTCAATGCCTACACAGCAGTTTAGAAAGACCTATCAATTACTGTGAAACAAGGGGATTCAATCCAACATGAAGCTTAAGAACGCAGTAAGGAAAAAGAAAGTCCATAAATTAAATTCTAACAGAGGAGCCTTCAAGGACTATCCCACATACTAAGAATATTACCAACAACACTATCCAAACCAGAAGTGATCTCCTCTGTCACCATTTATCTTCTACAAAGTTTAAGATTTTTAAAGAAGGCATGTAATGATCAAGCTTTCAAGACAGCTTTATGCTTAAACCATAGCAAATCTACTTTAAGAATTTAGAATCACCTTAACAACCACTATTAAATACGGAAAGAAGAAGTATCTTCAAAGACAGCAAGACAAAACTTGAGCTAAGCATTGCTGTGATGGAAAAAGGATAATCAAATATATACCCAGTTGAAAAAAAAAATCACAGATTATTCTGAGTGGAAAGAGATCCAGTAGGATTACCAAGTCTAAATCTTAAGTGACATATGAGGATTGAACCCATGACCTTGGTGGATTTGTGATGCAAGTACTAAACAAGGATCTTGATATGCTGAAACTTTCAGATTTCCAGATCTATAGGAACACTCTTTCAGAAATATTAATTAGAACAAAAGCCAACTATGCTGTGCCTGTGATGTATTCAATGCCTTAACCTTTCTAAAATGTAACACGAAGTGCTGCTGAAGTCAGAAAATCCCTTTATTCTTGAAAAAATACCAAATAATTAGCAATATTAATAAGCAAACTATTATTTTTACCCCAATTTTTAACAGCTTGTAGACTAGGAGTGTAAACTCCTTATAATCAATTAGTCTAAAAAGCAAATGAAAAGGTCTAAACTCTCACCCGAATTCAAGCAGACCATCAAGCATAGGACACAGCAGCTTTGCAGGTCTGTCACTATAGTTTCATAGCCCATTTACATTATGCTAAGAATGGGAAGCAAGCCTGGTGCAAAATCCAAACTGGTATCTCCAAACCCTTAGAGAGAGTTCATAATGATGGTACATTTAGGCCCACATGCTGAAAATTACAAAACTGATAAAAATTTGTGGAGAAAGTACATTACATAAATTAAAAACTATTGTGCTGCAAAATATAACTAAAATTCAATTTTTAACTGTAGCTTAAAAATTTATTTAGTTTAAAAAAATAATCTAGTTCAGTTATAAATTAAAACTTCAATTTCTATTTTTAATTTACCTAAAACCTCAAATTTACTGTTAACCACTGTAAAATTAACTCCCAAGTCAGGCACCAAAATTTTCCTGCACAATGGACACTACAAGTTTTGTAGTGTATTGTACATACAAATAAGGTGGGTGAGAAGTCGGACAAGCTTCATTTTTCTCTCAGTTCACAACTTATTTCAGAGGGACTGTGCTTACCCATTGAACAGCACAGTAAATGGGAACATCTGTAACAGTTCAATGCTTTTAAAAAATATTATTTAATAAGGTATGCAAAAAGGATTTCTTCCTCTCTCCCTTGTCTGCAGAGACACTGTAGTATGATTTATGATACTGTATCTTGGGCCATCTCCAAAGTTTATTTTTGATAGAGGAAAGATCTGTGAAGGTACTCCAGACATGTAATCAGATGCCAAGACATGTCGGTTTTATTCATTTTGCATTATCTTTTTGAGAGAGGGAGGCCTTGTTTAATGCTCAATTCTGTGTTGAGCTGATAAACTCCAAGCGAAATATAAGGCTGTATGAATTGTTTATGTGTTGTAACTACAGTAGGTAACCTAGGAAAGTTTTGAGATGGCAATTCAAACACCATAACTCATGCATGAAGAAGAATTAGAATTATCTGAGAGCAACAATATAATTTCAACCTTACAGAAAATACAGTCCCTCTCTTCTTCATGCTGGCTAATTTAGATAGAAGTGCATCTCTTGGTCATAGTAATTGAAACAGGCTGCCCCAAATACTGAATGCATTTCTGTGTTCTGCCTTTGCTTGATCACATAATTCCTCACCTCCACCTAGTATTTTTCTAAAGACGAAAATTGTAACATTTTAACAGCAAAAAGGTGGGGTACACAGATGAGACATGGTGATAATTATGGTAGGTTATAATGAAAACGGGTAAAAACCTTTCTGTTCTCTACATTTATTAGCAGATTCTTACTTTTACAGTTTTGTAGGTTGAAGCAAAAAATTGATTTAGCTTTCTTTGTTTACTGAATAAGCATAAGCCTTGTGGTAAAAGATGGCAGATTTGAGAAAATTAGTCTTACAAATATCTTTAGCAGTAGAGGTCATGTGTTATTAGGCATAAAAGAACATACAGAGAATGAAGTAAATGGGTAAGGGTGCAGAGAAAAGTTTATATACACATCAAAATTTCTCCATGCTACAAACTTCCCATCTTTTAAAATGATGCACTACTGCAGCACTGTGTTATTAGTAAACAGCAGCTTCATTGACTACCAGAAACTCGTCTCTCCATAACTCAGCTCAAGTAAAAGATAAAAAGTGGAAAATTTTTAATAAACAATGCAGTGATTCACCTTGGATAAGCAACACACATGACACGGAAGGAGACAAGAGGTCATCAACTCTTGTTCTGCATGGTTCATAAAGATACATCCTAGCAAAAAGAAATTCAATGATCCAAAAATGCTAAGCACTTAACGCAAGACGATTTCAGACAGAACCCAGAACTCTGCTGCATGGGCAGCCAGTAGTTTGTGCCATGTTGACCTCTGCTAAGGATACATGTGTATAAAAACATCTAGGAAGAAACATGAAAGGAGAGGTAGTTGCCTCTATGTCAATCAGTGCAGAATGATTTGAGCAAACAGAAGCAAGAATGCACCATAATGTACATCCCAGCTGACACACACATATTTAACTCTTATGCACAATCGTCCAGCTTTGCAGGGCACTGGAAACATGCACACGCCTTTTAAGCATATATTTTCTGCACACTCATGCAGGAAATCAAGTAATTCCACCATCCTCCCGTAACACAACCTTCAAATTAGACGCATATACACCATGCATCACATTGATCCCATTCACCTCCAGCACTGGTCACACCTCAGGACTGAGAGATTCATGCAGGATGTCTCATTCATCCAATCAACCTCACTCAGACCATTCAGTCCTGATCTGTCAACTCTCTTTATCACAGGCCAATTCATTCTGTTAATATACTTGTTAGGTCAAGGACTGTTTAAGTCACAGAAAACAGAGCTCCCTCTAAAACCTGACTCTATAAGATCAGCCATTGTGAGCAACTGTTGTTTTGGCTATCCATTATTAATGGCTATTTCTTCATCCCCATGGCAACCAGCATTTCTTTGTGCTATCAGTTGCAGCTCCTGTGTTGCACTAGTTTCAACAGCTAATTAAATGCCTTGGATGTTCCTCTGCCTATCCTAATTCTATGAAATTCTACAAGTCTACTCCAAGGTAAGATAAACCACATTCAACACATTCTGGAGCATGGCCACTCCTCCCAGCTTTATGCATCAGCAAACTTGCTGAGGGGGCATTCTACCCCTTCATCCAAGTGATTAATAAGTTAAATAAGACTGGATTTAGACCCCTGAACTACAGGCATCTGTAGACTGCGCTACTGACCACAGCCTTCTGAGACCTGACATGCAGCCAGTTCTCAATCCAGTGATTCAGATCAGTGGTGTATATAGGGAAAAACATTCCAGTGTTCCTCATTCTTAATATTCATTCAGGTAAATTGCTTTTTCCCCATGCTGGTTTGTGCACACCATGCATGAATAAATGTCTGATTCTGTATATTTCAGTGGGGCAAGTCCAGATATGTAAATAAATAAATCTACAGCACTTGGAAAAATCATTACGTGCTGGTGACCTCCTAATCTCAAGCAGAAGTGGCAGCATGCCACATATATGTGTTGTTTTACTTCTGGAACCCTGAGTAGTTTTAAAATCAAGCTCTTGTTAGTATAAATTGAATATTACTTGCAGAAGTCAGAAATGGAACATTTTAGCACTTGACATAAAGACAAACTTAAAAAATTATTATTGTTCTAAAGCTATACAATTTATTTTTAAAATTTTGTTTAATTAAGGGTTCCTGACTACCAAAGTCTTTCCTCTTCTACTGTGCCCTGATACCTCCCCTCAAATATCCAGGATTTAAAATGCTATCTATATATTTATATTTGATTCCCTTAAATACAGAAATTTTATATTTTAATTCTTTAAAACAAATCCTCTTCTAGATCATTCCCCAAGTAAACTTATTTTCACTGGTCTATTTACCTGATGTTAAAAATGCAAGAGAAATTACAGTGACTCCTACTTTCTTTGAGATGATCAGAATCTGTGAGAAAATTTCAAGTATCTCTTAAGCTTCATATATTCAAGCACAGAACTGTAAAAGGTGGCTTATTCTAAATGATCTCTTTATCCCCTTCACTAGATTCACTGTATATAAGGATAACAGTTCTCTCCTGCTGGAAAAATCTCAATTTGTCCATTGGCTAATAATTTGGAAAGATTCAAGAAAATTACAAACTAATGGCACAAAATACATGTTGCGTATTAAAAATAAGCAGCTAAGCATCTCACATTTATTCGTCATGGATTTTTGGACTTCTTTAGTCTTTAGTTACCCTCCTAAACACAGAACTGTGATTTTACCTTCCCCACAAGAATCACCATCCTTGACCACATAGGACTGCCCACGTACAGACACCACACACTAGTTGGGCACATTCATCATTGAATGGTTTAGCATATCCTACTGGGCTTGAGCTGAAGCAACTCATTTGTGTCCAGTGAGGTCATGGGCACATCTTCTGTCATGTTGGCTAATACTCAATCAAATCCTGTGGACACAAGCAAGTCTTTTATTGCACCATGACTGGAGACAAGAAGAGGAAGAAGAGGAAGATGGAAGGGGAGAAAGAGAGGCAAGGGCATATGTTTTGCCAGAGAAATTAGACCACATAAAATTTTCAAACATGACAGTAGGACAGGCAAGAGCTTATTTGTCACAAATTTTAGGTAGACCATTAATAATAGGTTTAGTGGACTTAGCCAGAGGCAGACTACTCATCCTTTTGCAAAGCTGCTAGTTCTAGTAGCATTACTTAGGCAACATAGTCAGCAAGTGTTGCGAATTTAATTCCACCAGCTGTAATCACTTCAGAGTCAGAGATAACAAACAAGCACTGTGACTTGTAAATTTTTAAACAGAAAATTTTCCAAAAGAGCATGTTTTAAAATACTTTACTGGCAAATATTACATTATTTGCGAAAACATTGCATAGAAATTTAATGCCAGCATCATTACACTATATTTGTAGACAAAGTCGTTGGAACTTTTTCTCCTAATTTAAATGGAAATAGTTATAATGAAAAACATATACCACTGATGCCTTCTAAAAATGTCTCAATGTACAAATTCTGCTCCCTTATAACTTAAATTCACATCAGCAAAAAAACCCAACGGATGATCTATAATAGGCAAGAACTTGCCAAACAGTACATTTTTCAAGCAAAAAGGCAAGTACCTGCAAAACTAACTTATCTTACATCAATTTGATTCCATATATTGGATGATTATGTAAAGAGGGCATCAGAAATAATCCCTTGATAATCATTGTCAAAGTTTTAAGTAATGACCTGAGGGTCCTGCTGTACCATATAATGAACAGACAGGTGCTAGAAAGAGTATTATTTTCAGAAAGTATTACAGCTTACCATGCCTGGAGAGATTCCTGTTTGTGACCTCTAATTTGTCATGGAAGCCAGAACTACTATTAAGCTCTTCCATGTGTGCATCAAGGCTGTTGAAGCCATTTACTTTATTTCTGTCACTGGTGAGAGTGTTAATGCGAGTTGGGATAGGTTCAAATGTAGGGTCTAAGTCCAAGATCAGCCTGTTCAGTTGTTCAATGGACTGATCAATATCCAAAGTTGGAGAAGCCGGCAAATCCCCAGCATTTTGTCCTAGACCCAGGCCATTTGTGTTCCTCTGAGGCATTTGCCGTGACTTAAAACTGTGAGCACTTGCATGTTCTTTAGCTTCTGCAGCACCCAGCATGCTTCCTAGCCCTCTCTGCACAGCATCTCTGCTGCTAGAGCCACGTGTTGGGGCATCTGGGACTTGGGACTGGCTCTGGATGCTGCCCAAATTCTCCACCTTGTTACAAAAGCCAACCCTAATTTCATTCTCTGGGCCAAAACCATATTGGTGAGCAGTGACCATCTGCTGCTGGCGTACCCAGGTTTGAGTAGAGTAGTTACTTGGGCGATAGGCTTGTGGATGGCATGAGACAGAAGGATTCTGCTGCAATTGCTCAGTTGACTTTGGCTCAGTGCTTCCAAATGATCTCTCATAGAGGGAATCTACACCAATTCCCAGGTCTGCAGCAAAAGCATTGTGATGTTCTTCCCCAGCATTACTTCCAAAGCAGTCTGAAAGAAGTGAGTTCTGACTGCTCTTGTGGCAACTGAAGTTCCCTAGGTGGGTGGAGTGCTGCCCTTCTGAGGAAGACGAAGTCCCAATGCTGTCCACACTGTGAAGGTCATGATTAGGCATTTCATCATCCAGAATATCAGTCTCCCTGTTCTTCATTTTAGTGGCTTCATCCATGTGAACTTGAGCTGGGACTATGTGATGAGTAGCACAGTACTTGCTTTGAGCATAAGTCATATCCTTCGTTGTGCTGACAGACTCCTCTAGACCAAAGCCACTAAGTAGCTGGTCCAGTTCTGCCTTCTCTTGTGGGCTCAGACCCCGTTTAACTCCTGGCACAAGGTGTTCCTCAGTCTTGTCTGTTCTGATGGAAGCTGTGGAGTGTCCTGAATCACTACTGACAGACAGAGTATAATCACTGTGATCAGGATTGCCTGTAACATGAACACCCTCAGCAACACCAGGGATGTTGCTGTCTGAAGAGCTCTTCTTTCTCACTTTTGCATAAAGACTGCCATCAATGGGACCTTGGGTATGCAGCACTGTGGAGATACAAGTGAAAAGGAAAGAAAGATATAAACACGGCATCATGTAAGGGCTTTGACTAGTATCATGCCACATCTATTGTTAACACAAACGGTACTGATTCTGCAAAACTAAATCGACTCTCTAATTACAGAAAGTACCAATGACATTATTTTCTTTAATTTTGAAAGACTTTTCTTGATGGAAATACAATATGCCATTTGTAGATCAAGATCAAATAAAATCCTTTTTTTTAATGCTGTTTTGAGTGCATGTTTATGGCTCCACAAACTCTTCATACTAATTTAAAGAATCCCACTATTACAGCATTAGAAATTTGAGAGGTAGCTACTATGCATTCTATTCAGAGCAAGAATTGTAGAAATCTACCAGCAATACTTGCCTTTAATATATATATTATTTAATTATTACTTCATCCACTTTTACTTGGTGGTCTGACTATATTACAAAGAATAATTTTCTCCTTTTCTTGGTGGTGCAAGGAAAAGACAAGCTTTTAATCAGAGCTGCAGTCCTTGGAATGAATATACATAAAGCCTCTTCACAAAGGAAGGCACAAGTAAATGTTAAGATTGTGACATTTCTACATATATGGAGGATATGGTATGCATGTCATGTTTTTGTTTCAAAAAATTACTAATGAACTTAAGTGGAAGCCTCCACAGAAGTAACTGCATTTGTCTTAATCCCATCTAACACAACACACCTAACATATCACACAGGTTAGACCAACATTAGGTTAAAGAATGGCTACTGAATTTTTATCCAGTGCTGAAAATAGGCACAATTCTATTTCTCAAGAAAAGTGTTAGGAATAAATATGTCTAGTGTTTGTAAAGCCAAGTAAGTAAAGTAAGTAGTTCTGCTTTCAAAGGACTTAATGTTCATTTACCAGAATATTTATATTAAGTACATATTTCTGAAAAACTTTTCATACCCATAGTCTGAGAATGGTTTGAGATTGAGAAAATTAAACCATTACAATTTAGGAACAGGCAGACTTTTCTCAAAGGTAACCATCAGCTACATCTTTGTAGTTCCAGAATCAAAAGCCTCATGGACAGCCCAATGCATTTCAACATCAACACTACCACACATTTTCAAAATATATGTAAAATGGCATCATGATCATGAACTTCCAAGCTAGGAAACTTTTCTAGGAAATACCCATTTAGAAAAAGCATTATGCAGAAATTGTACTCACAATGGTAATGAATTAATTTATTTTTATAATGGCAAGAAAAGTGGTCTGGTTGGAAAAAGTTTTCATTATGGGACACACTGACAAGGTTCCATCAGTTAAAATACTTACATAATAAAGTTTAATAGTTTTAATATATTTTAGCCAAACTAAAGGACAATCTTTTACTTCCTAAGGACTAGGAACTATTATTTGTCTGATGCTGATTTTAAAAATAGCACATGCAAAACACCAAAATACTCCTTTTCAGAAAATGTTATCAAACTAAGCAAAAAGGAAAGCAACTCCCCTTGCTGTAAAATTTCTCTGTGGATCAAATTTGATGTGTAAATTCCATGGTGAAAAGGGCTGCTGTAAATTCCATGGTGAAAAGGGCTGCTATGCATGAGGTTGAATGTATACAGATACTTAAAAACAATATTTATGAAAAAAGGTGTATCAAAAATACAGCAAACAGACAGTGTCTCAGGCTTTTTCATGCTGTGATTTCTCATAAGCTCTCACTACCTTCTAGGACTATGAAGCTTGGTGTTTCACATGGAAGTATTTTGATACAGTCACAATAAATTGCAGAATTAAAAAAAAAAACAAAACAACTAACCAGAACCAGGAGTAACTGTTAGGTGGATTTTTTACTGTATGCTTGGTTTTGAGTTTAAAAACTAGAAAACAATAAAAAACCCTGCTTTGTTTGGAATAATTGTGTATCCTGACACAACATTGCTCCAGAAGGCAAACACTAAAATAAAAAATGCCCCCATTCCTCTTCTCTGCCTTAGCTTTTATATCTGAGCTGACATCATATGGTATGGAATACCCCTCGGGTTAATTTGCATCAGCTATTTTAGCCTAGTTGTGTCCTCTCCCAGGATATTGCTCACTCTCAGCCCATTTGATGGGAGGAGGGGATGAGAGAATTGTTAAAGAGACGGCACTGATGGTGTGCCAGTGCTGCTCAGCAGCAGCTAAAACACTGGTGTGTTACCACCACCTTTCCGGCCACAAATGCAAGGCACAGCACCATGAGGGCTGCTAAGGGAAAATTAACACCAGCTCAGCCAGACCAAATACAATACCTCACACAGGATCAAACATTCTAGCATGTGGATTTGGTTCCCCTTGTAGAAATGGTAAGTATGAAAAAACTGCCAGATTCTTAAGTACAGCTGTGACAGCTACAGGTGGTCTGTAAGCTGCACAGACAAAATTTGCCATAAGAGACTCCAGCTTGACCAGCCTAGTTTGTTAAAGAGTAGAAGTAAACAAGTCCCTGGGTGAGACAATGATAGGTTGGATTCGAACTCAAACAAGGGATCCTAGCCAATCTCATTCAATCCTGAATGTAGACATATAATTGGCCAGTGAGCTGGGCAGTGTTAAGACCTCAACCAATCAGGTGTTCAAGTGCGGGAATTTTGAAGCCCCTGTAAAAGAGGGCATCCATCAATAAATCTAGGCTGTTGTCGCATGAACTCAGTGTGTTCAGTTGTGTGCCTGTCTCCAAAACTGCACCAAGTGATGATCCCGACACGATGACAGCAGCTGCCATGGGTAGATCAGGGAGACAGACTGTGGCATGGAGAGCTGCCTAAAAGAAGAGTGGCATGGAGAGCCACCTATGTCCAGACCCCTGTAAATAGAAGAATGGTGCTGGAAGACATGGGAGGATGGGTTTCAGCGGAGAAAAACCCAGTTGTTAAGGTATGGACTCTCCTTTTACATTAACAGGGGGTAAAATATGACAAGCAGGCTTTGTTAGCCTTGCTGACATGGCCAAAGAACCACGGCTTGGATAAAACTGAAGAAGCTACTCTTGATATAAAAACCTGGGAGAGGACTGGGAGATTTATAATCAAGGCAGCTTCCATAGGTGACAAAGCCACTGTAAATGTTATGAAGCCCTGGAGGCTTGTTTTGGACTTGCTGAAGCAATGAAGAGCCGAGCAGAATGCGAGGACAGCAGTGGGACAGCACTTGCAGGCGCTGCTCACCAAGACATGCAGCAAGGATGGGGTAGCAGGCGCACAGGAGGAGAGGATGGGTGAGGCAGCTGTGCTGGACTGCACTTCCATGCCAAGCCGCTGTGCCGCGCCAAGCCACTGTGCCATACCGGACCATGCTGCCGTGTCAGGCAAGCACTCTGCAGCTGCACCAGACTGTGCTGCCAGGCCAGGCAAGAGCTCTCCAGCCATACCAGACCATACTATGTCCTTTGCCACCACAGATGCGCTCCAACTGCCTCCACCCGACACTGACTGGCTTGACTCAGAGACCACGCCTGCAGTCCAGCCTCCATTACGCACGCCCACTTGCTGCTGTGACTCGTGGGGGGACACCAGAGGTATGTCAGCCTGGATGTCTGGAAGTCAAACCACCACAATACCTGGAAGCACCAGTGGGACACAGTATCCCAAAGCCGTGGTGCCATGCGCACTGCCACCATCACAGCTGGAGCTTGGACAGCCACAGGGACACATATCAGCATGAGACTCAAGAGATAATCACGGAGGGAACCTGAGCCATCACCCGTCTGCTGAACCCCGAGACACCATCACCTCTGGCCTGCCAGTAGCTATGCCCAATCCAGTCAGTGTCTAAAGACAGGTAAAGCAAGCTACAGTCGTAAGCAGGGATTTTGAGGGTGCAGGTAGGATCGACATGCCTATATCAGGTGGTTGGGAGCCTGGGGATGGGGCAGTCAAAGCATATCCTGTGCTGAGAGCCAGTGGAACTGTACTTGATGAGTACACACCCTTTCAGTGGCCAGTCTTCTCCGAAGTGTGTCAGCTTGCCACAAAGCATAGACTAGGGTCTCCCGCAGTAGCCAACATGCTGCGATTTCTAACTGCAGAAGAAGTAACTCCTTTTGATATTAAGCAGCTCCCTAAATTGATATATACCCCAGTCCAATATATGGTATATGAGTCCACCTGGTGATGCAGTGCAGAAGAGCAGGAACTACAAAACCTAAGAGTTTTGCAGCAAGGTCCATGTTTTGGGGCAGGGGTTCCTCAGCTCCTAGGATTACCAGCAGTGGGAGACCCACAACTCCAAGCATGATTACACCCATTGGTGCTGGCACAAGTAAAAGACTTGGGGCTGCAGGCCCTGTTCAAAGTGGCAAGCATGGCTAACCCAACCCAAAGATATTCAAAGATCAAACAAGGGGTTAAAGAACTGTACCTGCAATTTATAGAAAGATTCCAGGATGCCATGGAAAAACAAATTATAACCATTTAGGCTAGAAATCAGTTCATTTTACAACTGGCATGGGACAATGCTAACAAAGATTGCAGAAAAAACATAGAATTGTTGCCAAATGAAAATCCATCTTTAGATGAAATGATAAATGCCTGTGCTAAAGTTGGATATGAATCTCATAGCATGTCTTTGTTAGCAGATTCTATTGCAGCTGCTATGAGACTGCTAGCTCATTGCTACAAATGTGGACAGCGAGGCCACGTGAACTGTGCCCGCAAGCCCATTCTACTGGGGACATTTCAAGGACAGAGGAATATAAACATAAACTGCAACTGATGTGGTGACCTGGTCATGTGGCCAGACTATGCAAATCCAGAACCCATACTAATGGACAACTTCTTAAGGACCAAGGAAACAGGAGATCGAGCATGAGAGGGAGACACATGCTGACACAAGCATCTTATTGCCTTCCTGTGCAAGCTTATGTGACCAACTTACAGGAAGAACAAGAGGATCAGCTGGAATGCATTTTTCTACCTCAATCTCAACAACCATAAGCACACTGAAGGTATATAAGGTCCCTCTCGAGGCCCAGGGGTCCATAGGGAGAGGATTGAGTGTACTGCTGATCAAAAGATCCAGTGCCACTCTACAAGGTATTTTTGTACATCCAGGTGTTATAGACTCTGACTGTAGAGGACAAATACATGCCTTGGGATCAGCCCCTACTCCACCTGTGACTATCCCTGCTAAAACTCGAATTGCTCAACTGATCCCTTATAAGTCTTCTGTCCCCAAAACAGATTCTACGGTACAAGGAGATCAAGGCTTTGGATGAACAGGAGAACCCCAGGTGTACTGGACTCAGGTCATAGGTGATCAAAGACCTAATATGGTTTATACCATCACGATGCCTCGGGCAACTCCCTCGCAGATAAAGGTCAGTGGAATGATCGACACAGGGGCACACTTCACCATAATTTCTGCCAACACTTGGCCTCCATCGTGGCCTACCACAGCTGTGGGATCTGCTGTTGCTGGCCTCAGAGGGACCACACAGAGCTGCTTATGTAGCAGATTTGTGTTGGTCAAAATCCAGAGGGTCAGACATCCACAATTCGGCCATACATCACCACTGCATCACTTAATATGTGGGGAAGGGTTGTTCTGTCAGTATCAGGAGTCCAGGTAGGGACAGGTTTTTAACAGGGGCCACTGTATTAAAGGGTGTAAAGCATTCCCACATTAGCTCTAAAATGGCTCACTACTCAGCCTGTATGAGTACCACAGTGGCCTCTTGGGAAAAAGAAGCTGCATGCCCTTAAATCCCAGGTACTAGAGCAACTGTCTCAAGGGCACATAGAACCATCAACGAGCCCATGGTACACTCTGGTATTTGTCATAAAAAAGAAATCTGGTAAATGGAGGTTGCTCCATGACTTAAGAAAAATCAATGCTGTCATAGAAAGCATGGGTGCTTTGCAACCTGGTATGCTATCTCCTACCTGCTCCCTGGGACATTCTGATTGCGGACTTGAAAGATTGCTTTTTTACCATCCCATT
This sequence comes from Illadopsis cleaveri, assembly GCA_013399915.1. Lineage (NCBI taxonomy): Eukaryota > Metazoa > Chordata > Aves > Passeriformes > Timaliidae > Illadopsis > Illadopsis cleaveri. Next base: position 41,794 of record VXBB01014406.1, read on the forward strand.
ACACTCTGAAGATACTCCAAGTTTGCTTTTACAGTGCCATCCATTATTAACACTGCATCAGTCGAACACTATCAATGGAAAGTTCTGCCACAGGGCATGAAAAATAGCCCCACAATTTGTCAGTGTGGCTTTGCATAGGCACTCTCATGAGTAAGAGAACAATTTCCAGAGGCATACTGCTATCACTACAAGGATGACATCTTGATAGCAACCCCAACCAAAAAGACCTTTCACAGATTTGGCCAAGCCTGATGCAAGCATTAAAAACATTTGGGCTACAAGTAGCACCAGAAAAGGTGCAGCAGCAACCACCATGGAAATACCTATGACTCAAAATAATGGATCAGACCATATAGCTACAAACAATTCAACTCTCAACCAAAATACAAACTTTAAACGATGCACAAAAGCTTTTGGATATCATAAACTGGGTTAGACCCTATCTAGGATTGACTACCCCACAACTGGCACCTTTATTCAACCTCCTTAAAGGTGATCCTGAGCTAACTTCTCCCAGAAAATTAACCCCAGAGGCAAAAGCCACTCTCAAAACAGTAGAGCAGACAAGTCCATCAGATATGCCCAGAGATGTACATTACTGTGTTTATTTTCATCACTGATTTTCACCCTACCAGTATTACTAGACAGCGGGATACTCAGTGGTCTGACACATTTTAGAGTGGATTTTCCTACCTCACCAACCTAAAAAACATTACCTACCATCTTCAAGTTGATTTCACAATAACCATCAAATACTGTCCGAGATGTTTGCAATTAAATGCTAGATATCCTTCCAAATTTATTATATCTGCACCACAAGAACACTTTGAATGGTGCTTTGCCAACAGCACAGCTTCACAAAGTGCCTTACAAAATTTCTCAGGACAAATTACTTACCATCTACCAAGCCATAGATTACTGCAGTTGAGTGGGACCACTGCACTATCTCTAAAGCCACTGTATAGTCGCACACCCCTAAAAGATGTTACCGTATTCACCAATGATTCTGGAGAAATGGGAAAAGCCATTGTAACGTGAAAAGAGGAAAGTGGATGGCAAACATTGGAAGGTTGTGAAAGCGGATCACCTCAGTTGGTGGAGCTACGTGCTGTAGCTATAGCTTTCCAATGTTTTCCCCATATTCCTTTAAACATTGAGACTGATTCTGCCTACATTGCTGATATTACACAGAGATTAGACAGTGCACTATTAAGAGAAATTGACAATGCACCATTATTTGACTTACTAAAAACTTTGTGGCATACCATCTAGGCTAGAACTTGCCCTTATTACATCTTACACATCAGAAGTCATACAAATTTACCAGGTTTCCTTGCAAGAGGGCAACACCTGACCAGATTGGCTAGCACCACAGCCAGACATGCTTGCACAAACAAAGGCATCACACGCCTTTTTCCATCAAGGTGTTTGAGCCCTACAGCGACAATTCCCGCTGTCAAATACAGAGGCTTGTAACACAGTTGACACTTGTGCTGACTGCCAAGCCCACACTGCACTACTGCAGATGGGAGTTAATCCTCGTGGTTTGCCCGCTTTACAAAAATCTGGCAAACTGAGATCACACAGATCCCTGAATCTGGCCATTTAAAGTATGTGCATGTATCAATCAATACCTTTACATCAGCTAAATGGGCTTCAGTACACACAGAGAAAAGGAGTCGGGATACCATTGCACATTGGCGATCAGCTTTTGCTGCTTTAGGTATTCCCCATACCATCAAAACAGACAATGGCCCTGCATATACCTCACAAAACACACAAACATTCCTACAGCTCTGGAGTGTGTTACACCACTCTGGTATTCCCCATTTACCAACAGGACAGGCCATCATGGAACGTGCACATGGCACTTTCAAATGATAATATGAAGAATTTGATAAACAGAAAGGGGGAATGTCTGGTGAGACCCCACAGAGTAGAGTGGCTAAGGCTATCTACACCCTACATCATTTAACAGTATTAGAAAATTACAGAATCCAGTCAGTTTAAATCATTTTTTATCACTGCAGTCATCCAGTGATGCCCAGTCGCCCAAACCCAAGGTACTGGCATGAGACATTATCACCAATAATTGGGAAGGTCCTTGGAATCTTATTACTTGGGGACGTGGGTATGCTTGTGTCTCCACAGACATTAGAATGCAATGGGTACCTGCCATGTGTGTTCGCCCTGCTCTATGTCCTGCTTGGGACCACAAGCAACACCTTCCTGATGGCCCTTTAGCAGACATCGTGGAGCAGTGCATGGAGCAGTGATTGAAAAAACTTGTGCACCTACTGCATGGAAATCTGGGACTCTTGAGGTGACAATTCATTTAAGGATTTTGTCTATTTAAGGATGTGAAGACTTAAGGATTTTATCTATTTAAGGATATGAAAATGTAAGGATTTTATCTATTTAAGGACATGAATCAGAAATCCAAGCTAAAATAAATAAGTTTGGTAGTTCTGGTAGTTGGTTTTTTATGAAGGTTCTTAAGTTGAATTGTTTCTTGTTTGTAGTGTTAAGTTGTAAAATTGTAACTTCTAAGTAATTAGCCTGCAGCATGCCAGCCTGAAAGATTATATTAATGATGATCTGGCCTGACAGCTTCTAGATGTGACTATTATAACTCTGATGACACATGGGATACATCACTGGCTGGGGGCAGAGCTAGACTTATCCAGTTGGGTAAAGAGCCTCATTCGACCTAGGTTCATGTCTATCATCCTATCTGCAAGGCGCCTGCGGAGGATGACAAAGAACACTTTGCATTTTTAAACAGATAAGGGGGAACTGTGACAGCTACAGCTGGTCTATAAGCTGCACAGATAAAATTTGCCATAACAGACCCCAACTTGACCAGCCTAGTTCATTAAAGAATAGAAGTAAACAAGTCCCTGGGTGAGAAAATGATAGGTTGGATTCGAACTCAAACAAGGGATCCTAGGCCAATCTCATTCAATCCTGAATGGAGACATATAATTGGCCAGTGAGCTGGGCAGTGTTAAGACCTCGACCAATCTGGTGTTCAAGCACAGGAATTTTGAAGCCCCTGTAAAAGAGGGCGTCCACCAAGAAATCTAGGTTGTTGTCGCATGAACTCGTTGTGTTCAGTTGTGTTCCTGTCTCTAAAACTGCGACAATACAGCCAAAGAAGCAATGGAAAACATTTGTGTATCTCCCTCCCTTAGCCCTCCCAGTACCATCACATAGTATCATCCAAGCATAGCGGCAGAATTACACACAAGAAGACAGACACACTGACAGCAGACTACTGACCCAAGGGTCTTGCGCATGTGCACTCTGTAAGATTCAGAGATAACCCTGTCTAGTACTTCTTCCACTAATACAAAATCATCAAATTTATTCTGCATCTTGCTTGAAATGCTAGGCAACCCCAAATATTTGGGGGTCTTCCAGCTGTGACTTGTATAGCTCCACTCTGAAGAAGAGACACAAGTACAGCTTACTTAAAATTTCATTTAGAAAAAAAAAACAGAACAGCAAAACCCACAAACAGAAAATTAAGTACTGCATTTATGTGTTAGTACAGACCTTATCCCGAAACTACTTCAGGATTCCCAGATAGCTTTTAAGTAAGTTTAAAAGTATTTCTCTTGGGTAATCAAAATTTTATTGTATTCCATATCTATCTGTGCCCAAGATTGGTATTGTCTCTTTAAGACCCAGCTCCATGGCTGAAAACAAGGACAGGGGTTGCCTGGGTTTCTTTAAAAAGTCGGAGCACCCAAGCCAGTTTCTCTTTTGCCTGGTGGCTTTTGCTCAAGGCAGAGGCTCCAATTCATCAGAGGTTGTTTCAGGTAGGTTTTTCTGGGCTCACAAAAATAACAACTCAAACAGCTGAATTTCACAACCAGAAACTGTTTTGGGGTAAATTTTGCAAACTCCATCAGCAGCACAAAGCCTGAGCCAATCCCAGGGCTGGGTCAGTCCATGTCAGTGCTGGAACACCATTTTAAGGAAAAGGATGTCTGCTGAAAGTCTTGTCCACTACGAAGTTTCAAAAATCCCTAAAGCAATTTCTTGAAATAATGACTTCCCAAAAAGAAGTCTCATTGATCACAAGTAGGATGGTGAGCCTGACATTACTTTTGATATTTACACTAGAACTTGAGGAACCATATTATGTGTCTACAAATGAAATGAGAAACAGAAGAGTTTGTGAACTGTTGATTTTTGGCTCTAAATTTAAACATCAATACAGTATTATTAGACATCACAAGAAGACAACTGTGATTGTGGGCAAAAACAATTTACTTGCAACTAGACAATTTGCTCTAATAGATAGATAGCTACCTTTTTAGGAACCAAAACATACCACTCTGCATTATAAACAGGTAAGAAAGAATGAAACTCATAGCTAAACAAAAATCCAGCTGTTCCTGAGGAGTCTCTATACTTAATCTTGCAGCTTTATAATCGTGAAAATAAAGTGCATATTGCACAAAACAAAATTATTTTCTAATTTGCACAGTTGAAGGAAAGCATTCTGAGATTAATTTGGAGCTTTTAATTTTAACTATCATCATAGAATATATCATAGAATGGTTTGGGTTGCAAGGGACCTTAAACATCATCTAGTTCTAAGCCCCCTGCCATGGGCAGGAATACCTTTCTCTAGACCAGATTGCTCAAAACCCCACCCAACCTGACCTTCAGCACTTCCAGGGATGGAGCATTTACAACTTTTCTGTGCTACCTGTTCCAGTGTGTCTCCACCCTCTACTTATTCTTTATATCTCATCTAAATCTCTCCTCTTTCAGTTTAAAGCTTGCCCTGTTCCTAAATGCTCTTGTAAATAATCTCTCTCCATCTTTTCTGTGGGCTCCCTTCAGGAAGTGGAAGACTGCAGTTAGGTCACCCCTTTTCTCCTTTCTTATTTCCAGACTAACCAAACCAAATTCTCCCAGCCTTTCCTGACAGGAGATCAGGAAATCCATTCATCCTTCCAACCAACTTGGTGGCCTCCTCTGGTCTTGCTTTCTGTGCTTGGGACCCCATAGCTGTATGCAGCACTACAGGTGGAATCTCACCTGAGTGGAAGGGGTGAATCACCTCCCTCACACTGCTGCCCACATGTAGGAGAAGGCATTACAGATGACCTCGACTCTGGTAAGTAACAGCTGTGTTAATTACCCAATACAGCTTTGCCCCTGATGGGTCACAGCTATAGCCAATAAAGATAAGTGTGATAAAAGGAGTGGGTTGGGTGGTCAGGGGAAGACCTTGAGGAAGAGGAAATGGGAGGACCTCAAGGAGGACCCTAAGAAAGAGGGGATGAGGAAGGATCCTGAGGAAAGAGATATTGAAGGAACGATCCAGAAGGACTGGGCAAAACAAGAGAGAGAAGCCCTGCTGCGGATCAGTCTGAGTCTACAGTTAAAACCTGTTATTGGAACCTGCAGTCATAGTCTAGCTAGGTAAAAGCCTGCATTCAGAGTCTGCAAACTAATACATGCAGTCATAGTTCAGCAGGAAATAACCAACAGTCAGGGGCTGCAAGAGAAACCTACAGTAGGCGCTTGCTGCAGCCTGAGTCAGTGCATAGTTGGAGTCAGGATAACTGAACTGTAAAGAAGAATAAACCAGGACCCTTTTCATGCCGTGATAAACAAGAAGTCCATGTCTTGGCTCATTTCTACCCTCTAACAAGAGGGCTGCTGCAACACCCACACTGCTTTTGATACAGCCCAGGACACATGTGGCTTTCTGGGCTGCAAGAACATTTTGCTGGGTCATGTCCAGCCTCTCAACCACCAGCACCCCCAAGTCCTTTTCAGCAGGGCTATTCTTGATCTGTTCATCACCTAGCTTGTACTGGTATTGGGGGATGCCCCAACCCAGGTGCAGCACCTTGCATTTGGTCTTATTGAACTATAAACTATATATATATATAAACTATAAATATATACAACCATAAATATATAAAAGCTATATACATATATCATTTGTTCATAAAACTAGGACAAATTAACTATACAAATACTACAAACCTATAAAATACAAGGGTTTGCAGTTGTTCTAGTATTATAAAACATCTTTATTTCATATTCTACCTTTTTCTTAAACAAAATTCTGGAATACCTCTGCACTAAGACTTTTGATCTTCACTTTACCCTGGTCTTCATCCATGCGTTTCTCAAAAAAGGTGATAACCAACTTAAGTGTAAAAGTAAAGCTATGCATATAGGCAGGGAACTGTATTGACAAAAGAAAATGAGAAAATATAACAGCAGTGCAACATTTCATTCTTTACACCTTACTAAGTATGGTACCACAGAGGCCTTATAAATTCAATACCTCATCTCCATGCACAACTCAATCCCTACTGTCGTTTTTTCCAAGGAGGCAACACTTTAAAATATGGGAGTAACACAGCTGTCAAAATCAAGATCACAACAGAGGTGATCTGAGTAATGCTGGAATTTAATTAACTAAACCAAAGGAGCCCACTTTCTTTCAATCTGACCACTCTTGCCAGTAGTTGTTCCAACTCTCTAAATTGCTTAGACTGATGCCCAACAACATTCCCATGCTGAATCTGAATTACACACACCCCCCAGTACCAGGGACTCTCTTGTAACTGAAAATCTCAGAACAAAGGTTATGTGTGTATTTTCACTTCTCTACCTGATACACAAAGAGCAACTTATTTAAAAATTAAGGCCTGAAATACTAACACACACCAAATTTAGAGACATCCCTCCAAGCCTGTGTTTTCCTGGAACTATTCTCCTTGAAATTCAAATACCCAAAGACAGCTTTGTGAGTTAAAAATATTTCAGTCTCTAAGCCGTTTGACTTGTCCCCGCAGCTACCCGCTGTCCGTTCATCACTTGGAAAAACATACACAAATGAAAGTCAGCTACATAAACTCATGCACCACAAATTCAGCAAGAGGTGTTCTGATCCAGTCCACCTGAACAAAAATATGATTGCAAATACACAAACTCCTTCAAACTGTACCCTTGCTCATGTTGCAGCAGGAAACATTACAGAAGATCTGGATTATCTTTTATCAACCTCATAAATAAATATTTTTAGCTTCAGGCAAACCTGGACAAGTCCTGAGCTGCATTCTTTTGAAGTTAAATATTTTTAGGTGTGCTTGTCTTTTCCTTTCTCCCTCTCTAACAAAGACAGGTCTTCATTCCTTACAAACTCTTCCTGTGTAACTCCTACAAAATCCATAAAGAAATACACGTGGTTTGTGTTTCTAGCTCTTGAACCACAACAAAGCTACTTACCTCTTTACTAGGCATGGCAAGGAATTTTCTGCAGTAGTCAATCACTGGTTTATTTGCATCAATTAATCTTCTCTAAGCAAAACTCTGCACATAGGAAAACCAAAGTTAGGGCAAATCCCCAAGCTTAAAAAGGCCAGAAATGTCTCTACTCCTGCTGTTTGAGCTGCAGGCACTGTTTCTGCTCCTGGAGGTAAGCAGTCTTGCTAAAGAATCACAAGACTTGTATCAGCCAGAAAAAGCAAATGAAAACGTAAACACAAAGAAGGAGCTGGAGGAGGCAATCATGTTCAATGAAATCTGAAATACTGCAGCCAAGGAGGAGTGGAAACGTTGTTTGAAAAAGTAATTCAGTCTACAAGCTATTCCCTTAAAGTGGTTCTTTTCACAGTCTGTTTCAATATCCAGACAAAGCTGAGTGAATTTCAGTTTCTAGATCACTGACATCATTCTTCCCAAAATAAACAGCTGCTAGAAAAAGTTGTTCTCATGCACTGACCATTCAGGCTAAACATTCGTCCACATCTTCAAGAATTTGTGTATTACCACAATTCTCAGGCAGGAAAAGCTTTCTGGAAGTCCTGTAGCAGTAACACTTATTTTTATCTAGCAGCTGCTGCTTTCAAGCTCCCAGATCCCAGAAGGCTTTACCTTCTCTATCTCTGGAATGAATCACCACAAACTAGGGGAAGTGAAGCTGTTAGTTCCTCCTTTAGTAACAGCTGTATCTCACCACAGAACTGTCGACTAACTTTTGCTCTAAACATTATTCCAAATGTACACATGCACCACCACCGGACAGCTGTGCCCCTGGACAATGTTCATTTTCTATTTCAGGGATTGTCACCATTTTAATGACTTCTCAGTTGAACAAAGGTTAAAAGTGGTTCTTGTATACCCAAAATACATCTACCTGTTCATTGTTTATGTAGGAGTTGAAAGTTAAGTTCAAACCTAATTCAGAACTTTTCAGAAAACACTTTTTGGTTCAAGTGTTGCTGTTCTTGCAAATTAGTAAATGGTTCCACAAGAAACACATCAGAACTCTGATAAAAGACACAAAGCACACAACACAAGCTATGCTAACATTGCTTTCCCAGAACCAGAGTACTGGCTCTCTCCTTTGGGATGATGAAGAATTGCTGTTAAAGTGGAAATGTCCCACATTTGCCTCAAAGATATGAAAAGAAACAAAGGAGTATATTAAAAATTCCTAATCCAAACTGATGAGTCTCACTTAAGATGAGAAATTTAGTTTTAATCTCACTGCATTTTTGTTCTTTGTGAGGAAAAATTCCCAGCTCTTTTCCTTGCTTCAGTTACAGGCCTCTTTTGCTTCTTCATAAGCCTGAACTGCATGTACATGCAAGTGATTTTGGAGCATTAACACGGAGCATGCTTGAACACAGGCTGAGCCTCCATGCTGACACCTGCACTTAGCTGGATTATCAGAAGAAACACAGACAACATAATAGCATCACTGCATAAATTAACTTATCCTATGGATAAGTTTACCTGAAACAGATTCATTCAGACAGGTCACCATGCTGCTCAAATTTTATTGTTCTAAATATAGAACAAGATGGTGCTCTTGGTGGTGCTCCATCACAAGAATGCTTTGGGATAACCATTCGTTAAACCTATCCATGGATGTGTTTAGAAAGATGTTCTCTAATCATATCACTCAACTCCTAGTTTTTGCTTCCTCTGTTATCAGTACCAGGCTTCCTGGGATGCATCATCTTTTGCAGTACTAGGTACTTCTGGCTATGTGCACATTCCCACATCTGAGGTCAATTGGATTACTAGGTTCACCAGTCTGATCCACTTCAGATATATATCTAAATTTTGTGAGCAAGGCTACAATATACACCTCTTCAAAGTTTTTATGCTTATTGTTGCAAGTACAGATGATACCTGGACTGGTGCAGAGTGGCAGAGCAGGGTCATGCAAATGAACCAATCACAATGAACTGATCAAAAATTTGGGGAAAAAGATACAGATTGTGAATCCATCTCATCTTAGAACCTGGCATTGTCCAGTTGTGGTGCTTTCTACACAGTTTGGAGACCTAGAACTGCATTTAGTGCAAGTCAAACTGAAAAGTAGGTCCTGATTTCATAAATTGGTGCAAGGCTGTGAGATCAATTTCCTGTTCATAAACATTAATCTGGCAATCCTTTAATAAGTTTTTTAAGAGGTTTGAGAAAATTATTACTTGAGGGTAACAGAATTTAACTAGAAAGAAAAGAGAAAGGTATGAAATAATTTATCGCTTTTTTCCTTAACCTGACCCAAGCAAACCTGATATTCATATATGCATTGCATTTTAAACAAAACTAGTTTTCCAACATGAAAGAGCAGCATCTAAGCCATCAGGAAACTGTTTGGTTTGTTAGGTTTCTCAAGTCCCTGAGTATAACAGAAAAATAAAGGAGACTGAAGAAAACAAGGCATGTTATCATAAAAACAAAAAGTGAACAAACACTGAAAGGAAAACAACCGACAGGATTGTTGTTAGAAAAATGCTACAAGCAGAACACACAGCATCACGAGGTCTTTAAACCTTGAATCTTTTGAGAAGTAGAAAAGAGGACATCCAAAAGAGGACATCCCACAGAACCTTTATCTGTGCAAAAGTTAAGATTAATTTCCCAGCCAAAAGGATCACATTTGTACCTTAGTGTTTTTACAAGTACTCTGGAGCACGAAAAAAATTGCTTCACTAAGTACTAGCTTCTAGACCAGAGGCTGGCTGCTGTTCAGCCAGTATGGAACATAGGCAGAGTCAGCCAGCAAAGGCTTATCCTTAGAATACTACTGTAATTTATCATCCCACTCTTGCCCACTGGGATCAACAGAAAATAATACTTGTTTCATGATCCAAAGTACAAAGAATAGACCGATACATTTACAACTGTCACCCAATATACAGAAGCTACTGTGTCATTTTGATTCTACTTCTGCAAAATTTTCTCAGTTATTTTAAGCAGACTTAATTTGAAGTACCTTGTGCTTGGATAACCAGCAAAAGAACAACATAACATCACAGTACAGAAACACTGCCACAAGTATAAAACACTAAGTAAAGTTTAAGGATATTTCAAAGTCACTAAACTACATGAAACTATCTCCCTTTTTTTCCTATCAAAAACAAAGCCAATCCTCAGGAACACTTCAATAATTTGCAAGTGCATACTCCAAATGCTGACATTAAGAATTCATGATTATTCTTTCTAACAGCTGAAACAGCATACACACCATGAGTCATGGCATTTCTCTTACTACACTGTTAGGCTTTCAGCAAAAATTAATTATGGTCTGTTGCCTTGATCTTTTTCAGCCTTCTGATGGTTGTATTTTTGTAGTGGAGTTTTTCACAGATTTTCATGTAAACAAAGTGATGTTATTATAACTGTCCTTTTTTATCATTCCTCTCTTGAGGAGGGACAATTGATGGACTTCCAGTTTGACCAGTGTGGTTGGAGAGGTGGCAACCTCATCCTCCAATCCATGGTAATTGTCCAAAATTTATATAAACTGAAGGAGAAAAATAACCCTCTCTCTTTTTGCCCTGACGACCTGACTGTGTGCGTGTCGTTCATTTTGTGTGCTATAGCAACAATGGTCCTCAAATATAAAGCAGCAGAAAAACACTGATGGCTCTACATGGTTGCTGAAAACTCTACAGAACCACAGTGAAAGGCTTAAAGTGTCTGACCTAAAAGGTCAACATAATGAATGTACTCCTTTTTTTAAGTATGGAACATGTAGTTCTCTTGCCAGGGTAACCCCAAAAGTAAGAGAGGGTTGGACAGAAGCAACGCAGGTCCAACCACTATGGTTATCACTACGTTCTTCCTTTATTTCGTTCGAAATGGCGGCTTATATACATTGCTATATAGTTTACAAATTCAGTGACCTTTCCATTGGCACGCAGCTCGGGGAAGAATACAAACATAAATTATTTAACTTATTCTTAAGGTGGTTAACATGTGCCTATTAATAACTCTGCTTATTGACATCTAAAACCCCACTATCTTTGCCTGACACCTTAATATCTAATTCTAACTGCGCCACAAGTCCTACCAAGTAATTTGAACTGCGTCACAAGCTTCAAGGCCTCCGGTCAGGCCTCAGATCAGGCCTCAGCAAGGCCTCAGTGAGGGTAGTTCAAAGATCTAAATATAAATCATGTCCTCCTTCCCTGAGGAATTCCGTAACATAGTTCCACAGTATTGCCATTTGTAATAAAATAGCTCCACCGCTCTGTGGCACAATAAATTGATCTTCAGGTGTTTCTAAACAAGTACACATATCAAAAAAAGAAGTTCAGGCACACACATGTTTAGCAGAGCTCTTTGATTTTCTAACTCACTAAATGAACTTAAAGGATTTTGCACTGGGACTCCAAAGACTTGTCATTTATCTTCAAGTAATAGAACAATAGTAGAAGCAACATGGGATATCTTTATATGATAATAATTATAGTATTTGTTTCTTGTAAAAAAACCCTGAAGATGGTCTACACACGTTCAACATAAGCATATATTAACATATTGAATTATGTATACTTGGTGGAAAACTTATACTGTACCTAAATGACTTAAAAACTGTGGGGAGACTGTGGGGAGCCAGATAGAGACAGTGCTGAGGGCAGTCTTGACCTGAATATATTACAGCTGTGTTAGTTATCCAAGAGTGCAAACAGCCTTGCCCTCCCAGCTATCGGTGTGATAAAGACTCAGTTCCTGGGAGGGGGTTCAGTTGGAGTTAGTTGGAGTCTACTGGCTGTGCTGTGAGGAGGAAGGGATAGTAGGTCGTGCAAGGGACAGAAAGTGTAAGACACTGTACACAGGACAAACAGGGTTAGGCAGCCATGCTAGGGACAGGGAAAGGAGCAAGCCGGAACTGCAGAAGGAAAAGAAAAGAAGAAGTGCTGAGGCACTGAGTCTACAGACTAGCTGCTGGCATAAATGGACCCTGAGAGCTGTGTGGGGCTGCCTATGGGAGGGTAAAGAGAAAAGGTATGAAAGACTTTTAGATAACAAGGAGCTGATGCTTGAAGCCTTTGGAAGTTTTTGAGCACTCTAAGTGCAGTGTCCATCTTGACTTCCACAGAGAACTTCATACAAAGAACATTTTATGTGTGTTTACTGAAAGGAACACGGGGACTATCCTGATACAGAAAATATTATATGAGCTTCAGAAGTTTAGCTAGTTCCTTAAATGGCTAACAGTTTAGGCAACATTCTTCAAGGTTGAAGTAAGATAGAGAAAAACAATATCTAGCCTGTACTATTTGAGAGAGAGCTCACTGCTCTGGGCCATCTCAGACACCATACAGATCCTTCTATCTGGGACTCCAAGAACAGAGAAAACATAAACAATAAAAAAGAGCTGTAGTAATGCAACTTTTACTTTCATAGTTGAAGAGAGCATGTCCACAGCAGGAAATAGGATTGAGTTCTAACAAAAAAACTTCCCTCTGCTTACTTAAAGTTGCCTCCATCTATTCAGTCTGGAAAGAGTTTGAACTAGTACTCTTCTTCAGCATTTGGATTCTGCCCATGTTTGAATGCAGAATCAGAGGTGGTATGACAAATATGCAGGTAGACCTGCAGTCTACCCCATCTCTTACTTTCCTCTTATTGCTTAGCAGTCTGATCCAAAGCTTCCTGATGTCAGGAAAATCTTTGCAAAGAACTTAAGCCTTAAACAAAACAAATCACAGATAAATATTTAACACTTAACAAGTGAAACTGCTGGAGCAGGGATAGAGGTGCCCAGGACAGCTTTCTGGGATCAATACATGGATAACAAATTGTATTATCTCTAGCAAAGCTTCCCTTACCATTAAAAAACAAGCAAAGCACTAGGGGTGATTACACTAAAGGCTGTTAATGTTATTTGTACAGCTCAAATTCTTCTGTCACTTAAAAAACTATTACCTCCTGGTTTGGAGGAATTTATTAACCACAATTTACTATCTATTTACTAGAAGTGCCTGTGGTCTATAGTGTTAAAACCCCACAAATTATTAAGCTTCACTCTGTACAGATTATTGACTATAACAGGCCCCTCTTCAAAATTCAGACATTAAAATCTAAAGCTGTAGGGCTCAGGAGAGCTAGTCTTTTATTATGTTCTTTTCCAAAGTCAAGGAAAAAGCCTACCAGCACATACATGAGGTGGTTGTTAATGTGCTAACACCATCTTGGAAACACATGCAATGGAATAAAAAACCTCTCTACATATCACTATTTGCAGAAGATGCTTCCTGCAGAAACCTTTCCAGGAAAAGTCATCAGTTCTTCAGTAAGTATTCAATGGCAGAAACTTAACACATATTATTTAATTAACCAGTGTCCTAGACACTGAAAAAAACCTGACAGTTACAGGATAGTCCAAATAAATCCCAGCACGATATATTTGCTCAAAGAGCCCTCCTTCAAAAACCAGCACTTGTCATAGAACCAAGCCTTCCTGACCAAAGCACCTTCATAACAAAAGAATACATTTTGAACAAGCTGTAACCAGGAACTCACCAGGCCTTTCTAATCAACAGAACATGCTTGCCAGCGGGGAGAAAAGTGTGAACATCACAAAACCATTCTCTTATAAAGAGTGTTGCAGTGGCCAGCTGAAACCACCAAGCAGGACCAAGAGAGTCACGGCAAAGAAGTCTAGCCAAAAAAGGAAAGGTACATGATGTTAAAAGACCAGCAAAAGGGCAGAAATTACCCCCAATCAGAACAATATGATTACTTCAGGATTCACCAGAAAAAGGATTGCTATTGCTTCATGGCGACCTAAAATACCTGTCTCTTGTTCTGTAAGTCTTTCCAGATTTGTCATTTGGCAATCATAACAAATTTCGTATTTTAGCGCAAGTTCATTCATGCACATGCAATGGTTTTATGACCTCTTATATCATGTACAAATCGCATCATGACTGATAATGCCCTCTATTCACATTTCCTTTGTTTTCTAGAGTAAACACTCATATACATATGACACATAACGTAGTTCAGTGTATGCTTTGGTGCAGACACAGAGTGGGGATTTAATTGCTTCTCCATCTGGTCTTAGGAAAGATCCAAATCATAATTTGTACTAAAACATTTTGGATTGTTCCTTCCTTACACTTTTAATCTCTGATGATGCCATACTAATTTTACTCTCGAGCAAGTAAGGTGTTAAAATATATCCAATACCTATAACATCAAGAAGGTTATTTTTCCTTGTCTAATGAAGTTAAACAAGTGAGATGCCCTACTGCCTTTAAAAGAAGGAGGAAGAGTCGTTCAGGAAGCAGGTGCAGGGAAGGAAAACACCTGTGGCAGAGGTTTGCCTCTGATGCCTTTTTCGAGCTTACCTAGAAAGAGATGCCAGACAAAGTTCAGAGAATAAAAGTGGATATATTTAATGAAGGGCTTTCAGGTACAGTAAGGGCAGATGAAGCCTCCCCAAGGGGCTACACCCAAAATGGACAATGGTGACGACTTTTTAAGACAGATTTAAGTTTGGTCTGTTTACAAGTCAGGGGTTAATCCTCCAATTACAGCTTCAGGTAATGAAGACATATTCCCCCAGTTTGCTCCCCTCAATTCACTTTTCTTTATACTTTTCGGGGCCTGAAGCTGTAGGGTGTCCTTGAGTTTCAGGCCTAGAGGAATTCTTTTGTCTGACCAAAATGTGTGGACAGTAGCTAACACTTTATATGGAGTTTAGAGTTATGCATTAATGCAGTACAGGATTTGAAAAATAAAAAGGCTAAAATCTTAAGGCATCATTTTACAACTTTTTATTCAACCTGGTCCATTAAACAGATTGTAAGATTGGGTAAGGAGGCTTCTCCTGTCGTATGTGTACATAGGAAGAGATACTGATTTGGACATTAGTGTTTAAATTAACAACATTAACAACCGTAGATTGTAGCTGACATGACTAAGAAACAGGCACATGCTAAAAGATAAATACAAACCTGCTGAAAAAACCATATAAGCTGGGCAAAGATAGACTTGGTTAAAAAAGCAGTGTTACATGGCCCTGTGATATATGCTCTGGGTAAATTTGGGTATTAAAATATGTTATATGTATAACCTAAGAAACCATGTTAAGCTCTGACTTTCTAAGACTATAAAAGGCATCTCCAGCTGCCTGCCTCCAGCTGCCTGACGAAACTTATCGAAATAATAGCAAGACAAATCCAACATTTGCAACAAAAAAAAATGTGGTCAAGTGGATGATTGCCCATTAATCAACCGGTTGGACTCCACCTGTCGAACATCAACACCTGATACCAATCAAGGTGGAGGAACCTGGAGATTGAGGGGACTCAACATCTGAAAGGACAGTTCCAAGAACACCATTCAGGGGGTTCGGACCTTGCCAAGAAATCCTTTCAGACTCGAACAAAAAAAGAAAAGAATAGCATGAATATATACACTGGACAAGAGATCTGCAACGAACTTGCTCCAGGGCAGAAAAACTGTATAAAACTGAGCTCTGAGATCTGGGTTGTGTGAATGGGGAAGGTCAACTCACTTTGAGTCTGTCCCCCTGCCCACCTGACACCGGTGTTGCTTGCTTTTTATTGTGGCTGTTTCGATTGTTATTTTGGAAAATGGGAAAATAAATTACTTGATATCAAATTTGGCTCGATCCGTTTTTAACAGCCCTTAAGTTAATGCTAGTCACAGTCACATGTGTTATCTTCCTTCTAGTTTCTACTATCTGAATCTGCTGTGCTGAAGAGAGAGGTCTTTTGCAGCCTTATGAAAGTCTAATTGCAGAGAATATTTAAATGTTGCATAAACTACATTAACATCTATTAAACCACTCAAATTTCACCCTATGGGCTTTGGGTTTAGAAGTGTAATGAAAACTTTTGACAAAGGAATAGTGAATAAACAGTGTTCTTGGGATAACAATACTGACTATTACTGAGACAGGACAGAAATAAATTGGAGGACATTAAAATGCATTTTTTCTTTTGAAAGCAAAAAATTGGCTCTGCAGTAACTTGGAAGTATTTTACAAGTGCAACCTGTGCTTCAGATAAACCTGTGCACTGTTAAAACCATTGATAGCAAGGGGTGTGGAGGCAAGTGTTCCCAGAAATCGAAGTACAGGTAGAGAGAAGCAGGAGGCTCATGGAAAAAATCCAGGGGCCTAGGGAACCCTGGTTCTAATCTCTTCTTGTCTTCAAACATAAGGCTTTCAGTATTTAGGTTAGGTATAACTATTCCTCTTTGGCCCTTAGCATTTTGGGGGTGATTCTCTTTTTATCTGAGCTAAGTTTAAACTCAGCAGAACTCACAAATGGTAGCTAACAAAATCACTGTCTCAGGCACTAAGTAAAATGCACATAATTTCTCACTTCAGACACTGTCTTATCAATACAGTTATATGTTTGGGTAAAAGGAAAAGAATACTTTTCATCAGAACTGGAAAGGCCAAGTTCTGGAGCTCAGCTTAGCACTTAAGCAAACACAAGACTTTCAATGAAGTGTCCAGTGTATCTTATGACATTCCTAGAAGAGACATAAAAGTAACTTTGAATCAGTAAATCCTTTGAAAGTCTGGCCCCTGGCTGCACTTAACTGTTGGCTCCTGTCTGACCTATGCAAAATACTATAATAATTTTCTTTTTGGTAACAACAAAAAAAAACCAAACTCAAAATCAAACTCAACCAAAAACCCCAAATCTCCAAAGCATGAGTCCAGAGAAAATACATTCCAAATCAATCTTAGCTTATCAAGCACAATCTTGAAAATATCTGTGTGAAATTATATTTACTCCCTTACAAATTGAAGTAACAAAAAATATAAGCCACAGTACTGTTACAATTAATGCTGTATTAATGAAGATAGGAAAAGAGAATTGTATATTGCTTCACACTTAAAAATGAAACCTTATAATCCTGTGTTTCCGTTCAATGTTTCTAACATACAAAAGAAACCATTTATATTAATTTGTCTATCTTTGTCAGCTTCATGATTAGGTGGACTAATTTAAATTATATCTGTTAAAGAAAAGAACATACAAAACTTCAAGAAATAGAAGAATTAAGTTTTCTCAGAGAAAAATCAATTAAAAGCAGACACTCCACAGTGTTTCAGATACTGTTTCAAGTATCAAGTAGGCAGCATTTTATGGTATAAATCTGTCTATCTTCTATAAGCTTCTCTTATTTTTACTGTCAAATAGAGGGGAATTGTTAGAGGACACCTTTTAATCCCTACCTTCTACCAAATTTCTCTTTGTCTCAAAGAATACTGCATCCAACTGGTGACTAAAAACTGAAATTAACATTTATTCAGTAGGAATTTGTTCTTCAGCTTCACTCACCAGAAATGGCATCAAAGCTGCCATTTTCTTTGGTAGTCATCTACATTCCTGTTAAGGTACCCAAACCAAGCAATTTTGCCTCAACTTTTGAGTTTTGCAATACTGAAGGGGCCCTCAGGGAAAAACAAGTGTTTAACAACATAAAAGGACGCCTCCCTACTGAATAGCTATTTACTTTGGGTTGAAGAGGAGAAAAAAAATCTCAGTAGGAGTCAAACATCCCATCTCATCACATGACATGGGTGCACACCAGAATGTTGGTTATTTATTGCCTCCATGGACACATTTATTGCATACATGGAGACACTTCTCAGATACTTTCCTTTATGAGGGGGAAAAAAAAAAGCAGGAGCAAGCCAGTTTATAAAGATTTAGCAAATTTTGACTGATTGCTGTTGATTTCAGTTACAAAAGACTAGAAAATTTGGAAAGCAACACTCTTGAGAGATAGGAATTTGGATTCACTCAGTCCTACCCTATTTGGATTAAAAAGATCATTTTTATGCCAAAGTTCTTTCTGTTCTAATTATCAAACACCACTGAGCAAGCAAAGGTACTTTGCTGGGAAACAAAGAGCAAGGCTTTGTTGAGAAAGAAACTTAAGTATCTGGTTTGTAAAGACTAAATCAAAGTCCTTCATTTGTCATTTTGAGCAATTCACATGTGCTTATCTTTCAACAGACTGTAGAGGTGGAAGACAAAAGAGTGCAGAGGGATTTAGCAGTTGTTAAAATAAGTGAAATGTCTTAAAATGGAACACTGAACAAGAACCATGCGCATTTCTGTTGCCAATCCACTGAATTCAGTCAAACTGAAACAAATACTGTTTTGGCCAACAGTGAACTTTGCGTTTACCAGTTTTCTTTATTGAAAATGAATTTAAAATCGTGTATCTGAGGCAACTGAATGCTGTACACACAATGGCATTTTCTCCCTAGAATAATTTTAGCATGGTACCTGTAGGGATGCATTTTCCACACCCAGCAAGTGTTTACCATATACGGAAAAGTTTAAGACTCACCCCTTGCATTTCTTATAAGGAAAAGAACCCAGAAATTTCTTTGCTATTATGACAGGGATTGGCTCAGTGCCAAGAGAGAAGCATCTATTAGACCTTGCCACTGTTCTTCAAACCTTATCTCCCTCTATTGGCTGCAAGCCAGGTTGTCCCTCCTTAAACATTCAGTATTTAGGAAAGAGCATAAAGGAAGTAAGAGGCTTTTTGGAGTGTTTGTAGCAGGGTGTCAGAGATTTCTCAGACACGTGTGCGCAGCTTATCATTTGTTTTCTGTAACATTTGTTATTTTGTTATTTTTATTTATTAAACCTTTTGCTTTACAAAACACCTCTAAAGAGCAGTCTCATTCAATTCATTTTAGCCACTTCTCTGCAAAAGCTGGACCTGTAAGAAATAAAATACAAGTTCCTGAGTTCAGTTGAGTGTTGTTACTATGGATTGCCCTCTCAGTTGAATACTGTTTACCTTGCCTGTTGTAAGGCTTTCCCTGTTAAACACTGTTTATCTCAGACCTATTGTGATTGTAATTATAAATGCCTTTCCTAAATGTTATCTCTGTTAAATGATACTTATCTCAGACCCCTTTGAAACTGTATTCTACCCATCAAGTATCGCCCCTGCTGCTCTCCATGGCAACTGATGACACCACCCGACATGCAAACGAGGAGCCCTCAAGTGCTCATGGGACACTATTCAGACATAAAACCCCTAAAAACAACGAGCCAACCCAAAATCAGGGACTAAGAATAACCACTCTGGGTCAGCAGAACCATAGAGAACCTCAAACCAACCAGAGCTGGGTTCCACCTCATCACCATAACTTAAACAGCACTCAACCAGACAGACACCCCTAAACCACAAGCCCAACAGGGTCTTCCCAGGGTCTTCCCAGGGACTCCCGCGAGGAGGAAGCCCCAGCTCTGCTGTGCGGCAGAGCTGAACACCTCCTCCCCTGCGTTGTCCATCAGGAGCAGCGGCGGTGTGCGCAACCACTTGAGCCCCCGCCTAGAGCTCATCTTAATAAAGGCATTAAAAAGGAGCTGGTCTCCTTGCCCATTCTTTTCAGACCCTCAGAAATTGCCACATTAGCAGGTAGTTCATAAGACCCTGCCTACATGCTAACCTGTATTAAATGGCGCCCGAAGAGGGATGCTTACATTAAGTTAAACTGATCAGGTTTTTTCTTTGCTGACAAAGCCCTCAAAGTCAGCTAGGCCAGGTTTTTCTCTTGGTTTTCATTTTTTTTAAGTGGGCCCGTGCTGAGTTTTTTAGTCGTTAAAAAAAATTGGATTTTTGGGGCTGAGAGCCAAGAGGGAGTCTCTCAGCCCGAACTCCCATGCCGGTGAGAGGGAGTGTTTGCCAGAACACCAATTCTGGAACGTGAAACAGAAGTAGTCCCGGAGGACTGGCAGAGCCTAGTCGGAGGATAAAGGACTGCCATGTGGCCAGAGAGGATTTGGAACACCAAGGGAGCTGGTGATAGCCACAGAAAAAAGTGTTTCTGGTGAGTGAAGAAAATCCCCAGCAGTTAGAAGAAAGTGAGACCTTAACTTTTATTTTAATTACTTTAATTTGAGAAAAAATACCTCAAAAGACTTTTAAAATTAGTCTATAAAAGAAAAACAAACCCAAACATAGAAACAGGACTTTTATGAGCTGAAATGAAGTAAAAGACTGCAGTCTGAAGAAAAAAGATATCCATTGTAACATCAGAAAGAAATAAACTGGTGAGACAAGTGGTAACATACCTCCAAATTGGCAAAGAAGAGATGGAGCAAAGCTAATTAAAAAGTAAAGAAACTGCAGTTCCAACCAAGCAGAAGTAGAAGGAAAAAAAGCACGCCTTGATTTTGTAATCCCAAAAACCAGACTGTTCCTTGCATTAACCCTAAAAAGCAGCATAAAACCAATCCAGACGGGTTTAAAAAACTGCTTTTGCCCCCATCTCCTTCTTCCCACACGGAAAGTTATGTTAGCCCTAGCCAGGCGAGTAAACTTTTCATTTCCTCCATCCTGCTGTTCCTTCATGTTTCCCTTGTCCTCCTTCTAATCCCAAGAAAAGGAAGTCCAAAAATGTGCCGCACAGAAATTTAAAAAACGCGCCAAAAAAAGATAAGTCCTTTGTGTGTAGCCACATGGCAGAGCCATATTGCTTCACCTTTGTGGGCGGTTAAATCTGCATTGCAAGGCACGCCCACCCCAACTTGTCACAGCCTTCATGACCACCTTCAGCATAAGAGAGGCACGCCCCCGGCTTCGGTGACTGTGAGCTCAGATAACGCGGCCTCCCCCTTCACCCCTCAAGCAAAGGGGGAAGAGAAGCGGAGCGAGCAAAGTGAAAAGCAGCCCCAGAGGTGCCCGAAGAGAAACCGAGACAAAAGCAGGGGAGGGTCTCCCTTCCCCCACACCTGCCGCAGCAGCAAGCAACAGACACTAACCCCAAGCAAGAAACCCTAAATGAAACAGCAGCCCTAGTCCCATCACCAGAGTGGCGGCGAAAAGCACAGCCAAAGACCTGCACCCTGACGCTATGCCAGTTTCCAGAGAGACAAATTCAAGCAACCCCGGCTCCAAAGCAGCGGCGACAAAAAGCAAAACTAGATCCCTGAGCCAGCCTCAACCCCAGTTCCAGGGAGAGTGCAAAGGAAAGCAGTACAGAAGCAACAGTAATTTCTTACTCCTTAAATCCTCTAAAAGAAAGACATTCAAACAACCCCAGCTCCAAAACAACGGCAGTGAGAAGTTGAGCAACACCAGACCCCTGCACCACGCAAAAAACACACATTAAAACCATCACAAGAATTCATCAAAAGACTCAAAATATCTTAAAAATACTGCAAACTCTGACCTAACCTTTAAATTTTTTTTTACAGCTTTGGAAGGAAATCCCAATTTGTAAATTGATCTTTCAATAAAATTTGGGAAAAAAAAGCATCTGATAACTTTAAAACAAGCTTTTTTGTTTTATCAATTAAGTGAGAATGAAATAACTTGCCCTAAAAATCTATATTCCAAGCTAATTATAAAAGCTAATTCCAAAATAATTTTCCTTTACAGGAAAAGCTTTTGCAAAAATAATTTGCTAGCCCATATATCTATTTAGAATAGATGCTTCAATATTTAAAAGGTTTTGCAAACTACTCCTATAAATTCTACAAAAAAAATTTCTATTCATTTTCTTAAACATAAATTATTAAATTCATCTTTGAAATTAATTTGAAAAACTCTAAAATTCATAACCCTCTAAAAATAATTTGTTTTTATAAATAACTTGTGAAAATTTAAGAACCTCATGGTCATATTACAAAATCCAGATATCAAAAGATAAAAATCAGATTTTAAGAAAGTCTAAAAGCCGTATCTCAAAATCAAAATAATAACTATCTGCATTTTTTTCAAAGTTCACATTTCTTATTAACAAATTCTTTGTATGTTACAGGTAATAGAAAGAGCAAAGAACTTCGCTACTCAGGAAGTTTTATACAATTGTAAATTTACTTAAAAATACTAATAGTTTTTCCTTTTCTCAATAGCAGCCGTGTTTTGTCATGTGTATTAAATCAAACACTACATTCCTAAGTTTTATAGCAAAATAGTAATGCAATAGCAAACATAACCATGCATCTGGCATCAAAATACATAAACACTTGTAAAGTATCTCACATATCTCTAAATCAGGCGAAAGCAACCATGCCCAAACTATCAAAAATTAGCTGTACCATTAACAGCAGCAAAAGTTAATCTCCAATATTAAAAGCAAACAGAAATAACACAATATTCAGACAAATTCAGTTGTCTAACTACATACTTTTTAAAGTAAGTTCTACTTCAACACATAAAAAAACCCCAAACATACTATTAAAACATTTTTTGTAAGTACTTCTCATTCTTAAACGTAGTTTTCAAAATTACACAAATTTTTCAGCATATCAAATTTACCACATAACTACTTCATTCAAAAACCAAGCTATTGTAAAAACACATTCCATAAAAAATAAAAATGAGGGAGTCAGCACTACTATAGAAAGGTTAAACATATACACAGGTTTTTAATTTCTCATATTCATAAAAATCTATAAATAAGACAATTTTAGAATCCGCCTTCTTATGGCAGAGAGAGAGTTTTGTTTGTCTCCACAGGTCCTGCAAAAAAGGTGAAGTCACAACTACAGAGAAAAGAAAGAGCAACAGAAAACACCAAATGGAGACCATGCGAAAAACACTGAGAGCCAGCTAAACCATGTCTCCAAATAAAATTTCTATACTTTGACACAACCCAGCAGTATAGACACTAAAACATTTTCAAAGCAAAGACTGAGTTTTTGAAAAGTTTAGACTAGTTAAAGAATACTCTTTGTACTAAAAAAATTTTATAAGTTATTACTATCCTATGAATGTTATTATCTTATTCTTAAACTGCATGTTAAAAAAGAATTTACAAGTTTCATTAGCCCAAAACTTGTGCAAACAAAAGAATATAGTTCACTTGGAAAAATCTCCCAAAAAATAAAATAAAATTCATAATCAATTAGAAACTAAATATTAATCTTAAAAATTAATAATTAAAATAATTGACTAAAAAATAAAAGAAAGTACCAACTTCAAAACTATTTCATCCATAACATCACAATTGAGTTATAAAACCAAATTATTAAATAATAGGTTATTAACATAATTATAATTGTCAACAAAAGTGAGAATTTCTTCAAAGTAACTATTTTTCTTTTTTTTAATAATANCTATCAGGGTAGTTAGAACAGACCTGAGATAAAGCAGTCAGACAGTGCAAAAGGAAGAGTAGCATTCATATATTCTTCCAATAATTCACCTTTTCTATTAAAACGAGTTTATGTTCCTCAGCAATGCATATTATTTTGCTTTATTTTAATCTCTTTTAAAAACCTGATTTAATTTTCAGAACACTTCAGAGCCCAGGCTTTTACTAGGATCCACTGGCAGGTTTCACATAAACTGATGGTTCCTATTCAAAAATTTGTTGCATTTTCCACAGGGGCAAGTGTTTAGGAACAGTATCTCTTATGTACTATGCCAAGTAATAATCCCAGAAATTATCACTGAGAACTAAAAATAAACTCCTCAACAAAAGACAAGTCAAAGCTTTACCATTTACCTCAATCCCTCTGGTTTGGGAGCTTTTTTCAATACTATTTGTCATTTCATATTAGAGAGAGATTTTGGAAGATACTACACATGTGGCCACAGGTATCTTGCTATTTTGCAGCAAATGAACAACCTTTTGTAAATCCATACACATTTATTGTATGGTAACTGCTAGTTTAATGAAAAAAATGAGTGCTTAGAAGGATCAAAAGTAATCTCTGTTCCTTTGTGCCACAAAAAGTCCTTCCTGACTTCAAAACCACAGGAAAAGCAATGACAACTATGTCAGACTTCTACATGGCAGTAGGAAGATCCGATTCTTCTGGTTCCAAATACTACACTTAATTGCATATATTTAAATCCATGTAATAGAAGTCTCTGTGGTAATGTACTGCTCAAGGAGGAGGAAATCTGATATAAATTGAAAATTAGGAACTTAATATGATTTTTCATCTCTTATGGAGGACCACTTCCCAAAGGATCTGAAAAGAAACAGTATTTATAGGAAGAAATACAAATAATTTACTTCTTTCCAATTGTCAAAATTCCTTAAGAATATTAAGAATGAAGGAGAAGGAACTAAATTCAAATAGCAAACTGTCCATAGCTTGGCTATATTCAACACCTATGTACACAGTCTTATTAGCAAAAGGTCAAAGGGTTAAAGATTATTTACAAGGCAATTGTTTATGTCCATAATACTGTATCATGCCTGTAAATCAAGACCCTTTGGGTATATTTTTCTTTTATCATGTCTTCCCATCTTTTGTTCTCTTGGTAATAAAGCCAAATAGTTGTACCATTTCAAAAGAGATACTACTCTCTTATTCACTTCTAATTTCTATTTTAACACAGCAACTTGGAAATACACATTCCACACACATATACCTACAAAACAATTCGTGTTCACAAAGCTCTGCTGTAGCCTTCCTGACCACCCTGGCAAGGAATTTCATAGGCCCACATTTTTTGAAATTAACAAAAAGGTGTATAATTGTAATATAAGAGTCATTTGTCACACTAACATCTCATACTCTTCCTACTGAAATTCCTGTGGGAAAACAGGTACAAGTAAAACCATGAAGACCAGCTCCTACATAAGGCTAGGGGTTTAACTTAATGTAAAGTGGAACTGAAAAAGGCACTCTGTATGAGAGTTGCCTGCACCTTAAACATATTACTACTGTTATGCACTTTCAAATGTACCATGTATTGCACCTTAATATTTTCTGAAGTACAGAAAAGATTCTCTATCAGACTTCAGGATTAGAGCTAAAGGTCTCATATTCTAAGGTTTTTGACTTCGATCACATTCTGGATGTGCAATCAACATCTCCTCTTAGTGGTCTCTCACCTGTAGTGAAATCTAGGATGCAATACACGTTTTTAACATACGAGCATGATACTAAACATCTGCACAAACTATAAAGAGAAGTTTGTCCTGGTGTTTATAAATCTTACACAGAAGATGACCTAACTGCACTATATTTACCTTAAGCAGAAGACTAAGCTCAAACTTGTGTTAAATAGACCCCATCCTTAAGGGAAAAATACAGCTGTCACCTCTGTATACACTCCTCGTGATCTTTCGCCCAGCCTATGCAGAGATATTGCCTGCAATTCTCTTATTGAATATCATAGGGTAACAGTTTGCCTCATAAATATTTACTTGAGAAAATAATAACTAGATACATCTATTCTTATGGTATATTGTCTAGCTTAAACTCAAGTGGGTTTTTTTGCAGATATACAATGAAATTCTCAATATCTGTGCTATCACATATTTCTGTTCTATCTCAGGTAATTTAAAAAGTACCCTGCACACAAATTAGATATAAAAATCTATTAAATAGTACATATGATGTCTAAACAGCAGGAAAACAAGTTGTACTTGTAAAGTTGGTCTCTGACCAACTCTTATCGAAGACAGGAGCAACATACAGCTCTGTATCGTCCAACAGAGTGCTTGCCTGCATGTTTATCTCTGCTTTCAACCTCCTGTACTGTTGTAGTTACCTACAATGCAATGCATGTGGATGGGAAGGTCAAATCCATCTAGCCAATCAATCTCAGCAATTAAAAAATATTTGACATCAGTGCATTGCTTGTTGAGGGCTAGGTATATACAAAGGAAAGGGGAAAGGATGGCAGGGGGAGGAAGGGAAAGGAATCATAAATTATATGGAAACATCATGGGTAGGAATTAAGACATCAGCTCCAGTCAAGATTCTCTCTGACATTACTTCTAAAATATACTGCACAGTCTCATCCAACTCATGACTCCCTATGGAGTGGTCTACCTGCTGCATGCAATGACTGTTCTCTTTCCACCCTCTATTCCCCCAGTTTTCTGCAGATTAGAGTCTGATGTGCATTAGGAAATACTCTTATTACAAGAGTGAGGCAGTGGAAAAAGGTAAACCTCCCAGTAAGCTTCTGCCCTCACTGATGTGGTCATTAGATGGTCAATGCTAAATCCAGATTATAAAAATCAATTGAAACTGAACCTAGAGAGCAGCTAACTTGGTATCCTAGCTTCATGTGTCTCTCATTTGATAACAAAAACAAGAACTTTGGCATCTATTCAATACCTTACCTCGCATTTTATTTGCATCAAGTCAGGCTTGCCTGTGCACTGAGGTGTGCAGCTACAGGTGTAACATTCTGAGTCCTTACATAAAAACTACATCTATTAAAAGCACAGCATTCACTCAAGCAAAACATCAGGAGAGCATTCACACTGGAGTCAGTATCTATTGGAGGTTTTCATCTTTTGTACATGCCATCTGATTACAGAAAAAAAAATCTGAAAAACCTGAAAACGGATACAGTTATGAAGGAAGATATAAAAATAGGCACATCCTTTACTGTTTGTTTGTTAACAGCCTAGTGCACGTTCTGAAATATTCCAGGTAACACAGTAACCAAAATCTACAAACTCACCATATAATTTTGTTGTTCTTAAAATTCTATATTAGAATTCCAACTAGAAACTTTTTAGCAAATAAAAATGTCTGTAGGTAAATTTATAAATAATAAAGTAACTTGTATCAATCAGTTGTGTCTCAGTTCATTCTGTGTATTAACAGGATTAACAGCTTTCTTTCCTAAATTAGAACAACTAGTGCTAAATAGGGAAGGGTAGACATCAGTAAAGTAGCATTAGCTTCAAGCAAATCAGGTCTCCTTTCTTCTCTCACTCTGGAACAGTTGCAAAAGGTTTTGCTCTTTTCTAATGTGACAAAATGGTCTAATGTGACAAAATTACTCACGTTCCCCATCAGAGTTCATATTTTCATAGGAATCCCAGCGTGTTAGTGGGTCTGATGTATTGCAATCAATGATTACTCCATGATCATTCTGAAGGTGTTCACATCCTAAAATGAAACGTGTTTGAGACCAAAAATTATCAGTCACATAAGTAATTATATACAGACACAGATGTATGTATGTAGCCTTCTGAACGATGTTTGCTCCCTGAATAGCAACACCCTATTCTGAAATGTAAGAAGCAGCAAGAGGGGAAGAAAGGTTAAATAAAACAATTTTTTAAAAAGCGCTTAATTTATCATTCAGAGAATTTTATCTTGAGCTTTTTGATTATAATGTAGGCTAATAACTTGGATCAGTCCCTAAATACAACTAACACAGATGATCCACCCAGCCCTAGAGAGTCAGCCATGATACAGAGCTTTTGAGAAAGAAACCATGAGTATCTATATGGAAATAGTTCTAAAGGAATGATAAAACTAGACTTTGTTACAGATTTCATTCTGAATCATACAGATTACCATTCTGATACCAGAGCAATTTATCACTATGGATGAGCAGGGAGAGCTGAAAACTGACTTCATGTCCCTTCCAGGTGGTAGCTCTGCAGTATCTGAGACTAGACAGCTGGCTTTCAATGTGTTTTGCTGCATTTAAGTATGCTCTGCCAAACATACCTGGAATTTTCAGCAGTAACCCATGTTTTTGTGCCCTTAACAAGGCATTAAATAATGTTCACGTTTTAAATGGATAAAGTGAGGAATTTAGGCATAGTCCAGTGATTCAAAAGCAAAGCACAGGCATCAAGAATTCATTACATTGAACTTGGCTTTGATACTGATACAAATCAGACTGTCTCTTCTGTCTAGATTAGGGAACAAAGAAATCCTCAGTTACCAAACCTTTGGCTGTGTCTACAAAGCAAGCCCTACTGTGAATTTTTCTAAAGCAACAGTATTATGCACATACTGTGACTTTTTAAACAAAAATAGTTACAATTAGGACAAGAATGCTATGGTCCTGTACCTTTATGTGCAGCATGGAAAAAGTCATCTGTAGAGAGTTTCTGTGATGACATTTGTCACAAGGCAGATTTATGAACTTTATTATTAAATATTCAGGGATATACTCTTGGCAACTGCATTCTTTCTTAAAAATATCCCAGTCAGTTATGTTCTAGAATACTGTGTCCAGCTTCAAAATACAGAATACAAGAATTATATTAATAAATTGAAGTAAATTCAGGGGAGCACGACCAGGTGGTCAGGACTGAAAGACTTTCCCTGTGAAGAAAGGCTGAGAGGTCAGGGCTTCCTTAGTCTGGAGATGGGATGGTTTTGACAAGGAGCTGACAGCAGACTCCTGAAGGCCAAAGAGGAGACAGGAGCAAGGCAGAAGGAAAAGAAACAGGCAAAATTTAAATCTAGATAAATTTAGAGTCAACATAAGGAAAAAATAATTCCACTGTGAGGACAGACAGACATTTAAATAGCCCACCCACTGAGGCTGTGATGTCTCTTGAAGTTTTTCATTATTTGACTGGACAAAGCTCTAGGCAAACTGGTCTGATCTCACAAATGAGCCTGGTTTCAGCAGAAAGATGGACTAGAGACACTCTGTAGCTATTCTGTAATTCTATAACATTTTCAGATGTGAACAACTTGTTTTGCAGTAATTGTAAATAGTTATTTCAAGGTGTCACCAAAAATTGGGAAATAAACTCTCCAACCAATTCATAGGTTAGAAAGCCAACATTACTAGCAGTGCTGGCTCCATGGGATTTCTCCTCAAAGCATGTACCCCCAGTAACCTAACAGACCACGTCATATTCCTGAAACAAATACATACTCATCACATTTCCTGAATACATGTACATATGCTAATTATTTCTGTGGACTTATTTGGATACGGTTCCAGAATTTCTGAATAATCTTTTCTCTTTGAGATTATTTCAAACGTGCTGATGTCATAATATACATATCATTCTTTGTTCTGATACATGAGCCTTGTTCTCAAAACTAAGATCTCTGCTAGTACATATTAATCACTAATATAAGTAAAAAAGGAAGCATTAGCTGGCACAAGACTTGTTAGTCACAGATGTAAAGAATTAACAGAAGGTCACATTAATCTATGGTATTTGTATTAAGCATTGTAGGGTGCAAAACTAAGCATTAACCACAAATATAGGGATCATTATACTATTGTACTAAAGTTAAAGAATTTTTCAACCCAGACTGCTGCATAGACTTCTTCTTAAAGACATATAACTTGTTCAGTAACAAAGATGAGCTGCTCTTCCTAGCCAGTTAATTCCTCAAACAGCAACTGAGTACAAATATCCAATTACTTAAAACCTTACTTTCCAACAGGTTGAAGCCTATTAAAAAGTCCATACCTCTCATTGTCATCTAAGGATGGGAAACTGGAAAAAAATCTTGGTTCTTTTTTAGACATGTCAACTGGCCTGTTTTCAAGTATTTACTATCCAGAAACATTTAGAACAAACTAGACAAATTTATTTATAAAACTGGTTTTCTTTTATGGCTTTCCAACAGGCTAAGTGAGATTTTTGTGCTCAGTTGGACAGAATCCAACTTCTTAGTGGGTGTGGCCAAAATTTTCTAAATTATCAAACTCACGTGGGGAAAAAAAGGAGGAAAACATGCAATTCACAGCACAGTGAGGACACTGAATGAGAATATGTATGAAATAGACAGTTAAGAATATTTGGTTTTCAATCAGTCTTAGGCAGAAGCCATACTTTTTGGAACACCATAAAATGACTAAGAACACATTCATTAACACATTCAGAATGATCTGCATAATCTTAAATTCTTAATGCAAGTAAGAATTATCACATAAACATACTAAAACAGAATTTTGGAAGCATGCAGAATATCCTACAAGCCAGCTTCAAAGTAGAAGCATTTCCAAGAAGACTATAGCTGTATCTCTTTATGCTAAACAGAAGACAGTCCAAACTTCAATACTGCAAACAATCAATTATGACAACATCCAAAAAAGGTTATGGGGTAGGCCACTGCTGTCACTTATGCTGAGCCAAACCACCTACTATCTATGCTCTACATAGATACACAAATGTTTTCTACTAGTTGTAGCAAGTGTTCTGGTATAGCTTTAAAACAAAATCTGGTGACTTCTGTGCTGATATAAATGTAGAATCTTTATTAACTTTTTCAAATTTAAATTAGTAACATACATTTTAATGAAAAAGTAAGATTTTTTTACAAGAGAAGTGGAATAAAAGAGGAAAAAAGGTTGTGGTTTTTTAATGCATATTTCAATATGATTTATTTTCAAATTAAGCATATTTTTGATTCTCTGTGCTCACCTTGAATTTTTTCTGGAGTTCCTGAAAACACTAATTCCACCTTGCTGTCATCAGGGAAACGGTCATCTGAGAACAAAGGACAGGATTTCAGCAAGATGTTTCCCAGGAGAGCAGTTTCAGAGCACTCAGAAATCACGATTCTCTATAGCTATCTATACATGTACCCTCACCACTCTTCCCTTCCCTTCTCACTTGCAGCTTAGTGATCTGCTTTTAAAACCCACATCCTTTGTGCTACACATTCTCCAGAAAAGACCACATAAATGTCAGCTGGAGTTTTGCGTGCTTTCTAGAACAGTCAAAAGTAGAAGAGAGGTACAGTTCCTAACTCCCTCTCTAGATATTAGACAGATGTGGCTTATAAAGAAAACACACCCAGGAAAATTAAAATTCTTCTCTATAATGGCTAAATCACAAACTCTTGACCACAAAACTTTTGGTAGCCTTATGTTGTATGCTGCAGCAAAAATTATTTGATTTTAGTTTGCTAGTAACATAGACTGAGGAAGTTCCAGTCCTGCATATAAACAATAAAATTGACTAAATGATTTGGAAAATATGAGGACTAGTGTGACACATTTTCAAGTGTGTCTGAAAACCTCGTGTCCATTCTTTGATATTCTGAAGCATATCAAAAGACTCAGACTATGTCACAAGCACATTATCAGACTTTATGACTGTTTTCACTAGCTAGAAAAGAGAACGATTTAGTTTATCTTATTTCCTTCAATGGTGACTAAGACAGTCACCATTTATGCGAATGTCTTTAGTTTTTATAAATGTGAGAGAAGGTGATAAGGACTATGTAGGAGTATCTGAATTATTCTGACAAGTTAACTCGCTTGAAGAGCTTTTCCTGTCATTAGGGTTTTACTAGTGTTACACACTACAATTTAACTAACTCAAAGCAGTCTCCCTTTCCCCAAAAATAAGAAAGGAAAAAAAAAAAGAAGAATCCTTTTGAAAACAGGTGCTGAAAAAGATCATCATGTGCACATGCTTGCACGCCTGCACATATACACATCCAATCAACCACAGAAGACAAGTACCTTTGTTGGCATTATCCAAATCTTCTTTGCCAAACACCAAGCTATGTCCTTGAATAGCTCCCGTGTGAAACTGAAGGCGAAAAATCACATCACGAGTAGCTGACCTGTATTTTTTGTGATAACACTTCATCTAGAAAGAGCAACATTTTATGTCAGAAAGTATTTTCTTACAATTCTGAAAAAATGTGTGTATATATTAGTAGCTAATTAAAGCAGCACAACACAATTTATTGTAGACACCTCAGATGCTGGAAGAAGCAGGGTATGCATTATTCAATCCTTCAAAATTACACAGGTCCAAGGACACTTCTAGATATGTAAAAATAATAATCACTATTTTCATTATTATCAGTCACCAACCAGTAGGCTATGAGACATAATCACAATATCTGGCAGTACAATATTGAAATGCTGACCTGTATACAGACTTCTTCCCTATCTAATTAATGAATTTCAGAACATCCATTTCAAAATAACTGAAGAATATGAGGACTTTTTCACAAGGTGATTGTATCTATTTCAGGACTTGTAAAAAAACTGCTCTAGTGATGACAAGATCTTATTTTAAGTAACTGCAGGAAGTTGATAGTAGTTTTGATACCTTGGCTAGAACGCAGAACTCTGCAAGAACATCTAATAGGAATTTCAGTTGCTGAAAGTGAACTATTCCTATTCCCTAACACCAGCTTCCCTTAGACTAAACCTATGGATATTTTACCTACTAATTCTCTGAGTCTACTGTAATACAAGGCACTCATCATTCTTACAGGAGTGTGTAAAAATTTTGGCAAACTTAGACACAGGACTGAAAATTTTGTTATACTATCCTGATTATATCAGGATTTTATGATAAAGTAGATATTACTGAAATGCATGAAAAAGAAAACAAATACCACTTTTATTTAAGTCAAAATAAGAAAAGCATCCTAGATAGAAAATGCCAAACAATTGAAGAGCATAGAGTTATTCAAATGAAATAATGCAAGAAAGATGTAGGAGTTTATGAGGGATGGTTCTGAAAGTTGGAATTAAAACATAGTTATGAAATTTTTCTCACTACAGAACTTGAAAAATCTAACATAAGATGTTACTATCTAGCCTTCATTATAGTAACCTCATGATATCCTAAATTCCAGAAGTTAATCAGCACTGATCTGGCACACAGGACAACTTCTGAAATATTTCAGCCCATATACCAGAAATGTTTTTTCAAGTATTCTGTATGCAAATCACATATTCCCAACCCATTATAAGGACTGGGAGATTCTCTATGCAGGTAATCTCTATTTTACCTGAAAGCGAGGAGGTTGTTTGTTTGTTTTTAGATAATCCTCTATAGTATATTGGCAATACCATGTAAAATAGTATTTGCTTCTATTTTTAGACAGTGCTTTACATGCACTAATAGGAACATTCTGTACACACCCCTGTCTATTAAAGGGATTGACTTCCTTTTAGTCCAACACAACTACCAGCATCATTTCACTACTTTAATTACCAAAAGGTAAGGTATGAGTAACAGTTTAACTGCTTGAGTCAATAAACAAATGCTCAGTCTCCAGTATGCCAAGCAACTCTGTAAAGGCAAAACACCATCACAAAGCATGAAAAAGGCAAGTTTGCCCAGAAGTGAAAAATGGACAGAAATAGACTTAAGAGAGCCTGATGAGAGATATTAGAATTAGCCTGCTCAAAAATATAAAATTGGTATGAAAGTAACTGTGACAATTCCATTTAATTGTATTATGTAAGCACAAATATTTGAAAATAGCTTCTTTAAGTTTATACACATTCATTCACAATTTAAGTTTTGGCTTTGAACAGTTGTTGGATTTACTCAAAATGCACTGTCTTCTACATAATCTCATTTATAAAAATGTTGAATGAGAGAAGGAGTTTCTCCATCTTTCTACTTCGTAATTCAAAGTACCAGCCTTGGATTTAACCTCGATTAACTTAAAATTAAATAATTTAAAAATTAAATTAATTTAACTTAAAATAAAATTAATTTTAGCCCTAAAGAACTTACCTACAGAAAATTGTAATTTTTAATTAAAATCTGTCCTCTCTTACAATTAGTATTTTTTTACGTCTATATCCATAGACTGAAAACATCTTTTAGTGCTCAGTAAGCATAATAAGCTTTCAATGAACTCCAAGTGTAACTTTGAGTCCTGACTCCACTCACTACCTTTTGATGCCATAATCAAGAATTAATGCAAGCCATTGTAATGTGCTGGAAATTTCCTGTACATGTTTACAGATGCCAGTACAACTTTTCAACAGCTGCATCTGTTCCATATCACCACATGCTTTTCACATTGTTAACAAATTCCCTAAAGCTAAGGCAAGAAAGGACATTTTATTTACCTTTTAAAAACAAATAAACAAACAAACAAATCCCAAGTTGCTAAACCTTTTGGAATTGGAGGTGGAGCATCTTACAGACCACTATTTTTGCCTGATACCACTGAAGTTTTTGATTAGACATAATAAAAAAAATATTCAAAACTTAAGTGAAGTCTTTGTTTAGGAAATAGTGAAACTCTCAAAATGACACTGGTTTGCTCAGAATTATCTCAAATAATAGCATGAGATTAAGGAAGATTATCTCTTTTAAAATTATGCATTGTAGAAAAGCTACGTGATTTTTTTTCATTCTAAAACCTCATTTGAGAGATACTGAGTTTATCTGAGACTGATTTCTGTTGAGATCTATTCCATTTCCTTAGGCACCAACAGTCCTTCAGAAAGTAACAGTGCCCGTAATTTGACACTGTCTCAAAACTTTCAGAGTGTGCCAATTTACAATAGTATATTTAAAAATTGTTTCTCCATTTTCCAGGGAAAGAACAAAAGAACAATATACAGAACTGAATGAGGAGGGGTGGGAAGATAAAAAAAAGAATCTGATACCAAAGACACTGTCGTGGTTTAGGAATGGTATTCCCCAATTCAATGTTCCCACTGAAACACTTCAAAGNTTGTGAATTCCATCTGTCCTAGGTGTCTTCTGGGGCAATAGGGCTGGTGTGCTGTGGAGTGGTTGTAAGCTGAATCAGGAGCTCATAACTGGTGTATCTGGAGCAGTCCANAAACACTTCAAAGCACACACCACTCGACCACTCCCCCTCACCTTCTCCCCTGCAGCAGGCTGAAGAGAATTGGAGGCACAAAAGGTAAGGATCACAGGCTGAGATAAAAACAATTTACTGAAAACAGCAGAGAAACAAGACAATGAACAGTAACAGCAACAATACTAAGAACAGTGTAAAGAGAAGAAAAAAAAAAACCAAACCAAACCAACAAACAACAACAAAAAAAGTTACATACAATTGCTCAAACCTCCCCCTCACAGAAACCCCAAAAGTGCCCAACTGCTCCTTCCACCATGCAATCTGAACCAGAAGGAAGCCCTTCCCCACCCCCCAAAAATGAAACGAGGTGGTATAGAATAACCTCTNCTCATGCATCACAGGGTCTTTATTTCCTTCTGCAGTATATGGAGGTTTTCATTGGGCAGGACCAGACTCAATTGGTAGAGTTCTAGTGTTAACTAATCAAGTGACGTCTGCTACATGCCAATGTTTGAAGGTGCTACCATCCATTGCTTTCAATATGGTTTTTAACAGTCCATTTTAACTTTCAGTTTATCCAGCGGCCGGTGCATGATAAAGAGTATGATACACCCACTCCATACCACACTCTCTGGGCCAGACATCTATGAGGCAATTTTTGAAATGAGTCCCCTTGTCCAACTCACTTCTTTCTGGGGTGGCATGTCTCCACAGGACTTGCTTTTCAAAGCCCCATATTGGTGCTCCTGGCAGTAGCATGAGGCACAGGGTACATCTCCAGGCATCCAGTGATTACTTCCACCATTGTAAGAACGTAGCGCTTGCCTTGGTGGGTTTGCCTGAGTGTGATGCAGGCAATTTGCCAGACCTCCTCATATTTATATTTTGACACCATTGTCCCCTATGGTGATGTGTTTTTCATAATTTTAGTCCCTCAAATGGTTTATTCTGTAACCCCCCCTCTCCTTCCTTGTGTGGTTAGTTTGATCCCAGCTACATTCCTGTTTTTCATAATTTTAGTCCCTCAAATGGTTTATTCTGTAACCCCCCGCTCCTTACTTGTGTGGTTAGTTTGATCTCAGCTACATTCCTGTGTGCTGAGGTCACTCACTCCTTGAACTCCTCCATTGTTCCCCTACCCCCTCCTTTTCCATCCTACTCTGTGCTAGTCACTCCCACTTTGGGCTCACGTTGACCCCATCCCTTGTGCTCCCATCGATCATTGTGTTTGTATCCCACCCTGAGACCCCCCTGCATATAAGTGCCTGTGAGGCCAGCCTCGGAGCTCCACCCCTGCCAAGCCATTGAGTTTCTGTGAATAAACATGTGACTCGGAGAGGCACGTGGAGTCCGTCTTGTGATTTCCTACCCCGACTGTCTGGTGAGTGCCAAGGACACTCAGGAACTCCGGGGGAAGTGTCGCAGCCCTCCTTGCTCATGGCCCTGGACAACAGTCCCCGACACCCCAGGGGCTTTATCTGTATGTCCTACTTAATTGCAGCACATTTCAGAGTTATGGATAACCTGAGAGACAGAGCTCATGGTTAAATGCACCACTCGATCACAAGCCCATCTGTATGTTGCATGTCTTCCCTCATGATCTGAGGTGTCATGGGCCCACCAAGCCAGAAATAATTCACCCTTATGTTGCCAGTCCAGATCCACCTGAGACACTTTATTCTTGGCAGCTTGATCCATCTGTTGTTGCAATGTTCTTCAATAGCCTGACTCTTCAGTATGTGTGCTTCTACATGAGGTACTTTGCAGCCAACTTCTCTATCCAAGTAGTAAATTCTTGCTATAATTCAAGAGCCCAGATACGTTTACCTCTGTACTACCAATTAATCTTTTTCCATCGGTACAGACACCCCCACAGAGCACTTGCCACCGTCCATGA
The DNA here is from genome assembly GCA_013399915.1 of Illadopsis cleaveri. Classification (NCBI taxonomy): domain Eukaryota; kingdom Metazoa; phylum Chordata; class Aves; order Passeriformes; family Timaliidae; genus Illadopsis; species Illadopsis cleaveri. The sequence continues at coordinate 78,208 of VXBB01014406.1, forward strand.
GTCAGTGTACAGGTAGAGTGCTGGCCACTTCTCTCATTCAGCGATACCTAAAGCTAACTGGATGCCTTTCAGCTCTGTGACCTGACTTGATCCATCTTGTCCCTCAATAGCTTCTGTGACTTATCAGGACTCCATACAGCTGCTTTCTGCTTTCAATGTATGTCTACAATACAGCAGGAACTGTTGGTAAAGAGATACTGCTTTTCATTCTCTGGTGCTGATTATATAGTGAGGCCTTCTCAGCACATCACCTTCTCCTCCTGCTTCTCTGATGTTAGTACAAAATTTTTGCCTTCAAGCCAGTTTGTGTTGACTTCCAAGATCCCTGGGCAATTGCGGTTTCCTATTCAAGCGGTGTGATCAGCATGACTCACTCCATGAAACATCAGTTGCATGTTGGAAACATCCTTTGAACATCCAACCCAGCACTGGCAGTTGAGGTGCCATGAGGAACTGTGCTTTGGTGTCAATCACTTCTGAAGCAGCTCAAACCCCTTCATAAGCTGCCAGGATCACTTTTTCAGAAGGGGTGTAGCAGGTCTTGGACCCCGACCCCAGGGCTTGCCCTCAGGTCTCCCCAGGTACCTTTTGTCAGACACTCCAGGAAGAACCATTCTCCCCAGCTGCAGTATAGAACACATTTTTCACATCTTATCCTGTCCTAACTGGCCCAAGGGCTACTGCATGAGCAATCTTTTGTTTGATTTGTTCAAAAACTTGTTGTTGTTCAGGACCACACTTAAAATAATTGTTCTTCCAGGTCACTTGATGAAGAGGCCTTACAATCTAACTGAAATCTGAAAACTACATCCTCCAAAAACCTACAATGGCTAGGAAAGCCTGTGTCTCCTTCTTGCTGGTTGGTGGGGTTATTAGCTGCTATTGTTTTGACCACATCCACTGGAGTCTGACAACATTCATCTTGCCATTTTACTCCTAAAATTTCAATTTCCTGGGTAGGTCCCTTGACCTTACTCTGCTTTATAGCACAACTTGCCTTCAGGAGGACCTGGATTATTTTCTTACCCTTCTGAAAAACTTCCTCTACTGTGTAACCCCACAGAATGACATCATCAATGTGCTGCAAGTATTCTGGAGCCTTGCCCTTTTCCAGTTCAGTCTGGATCAGTACATGGCTGTCGTCCTTAGTTTTCTTGCTTTCAAATGTTTGAAATCTTGCAGTGCAGATTCTCACAAAGTTTTATGTAAACTATGTATATTTTTAGATTGTTTACATATTTGTCCTCTGGGAGGAGAAATATGATTGATGGCGATGTTCCCCATCCAGGTTAAAGAGGTGGCGACCTGTGTAGCCAATCTCTTGCCTTCTGTACAAATGTATATAAGAATAGAGTCAGAAAATTAAAATAGAGAAGCTCTCCCTTGACCTGTTGCTGCCTGCCTCGCTCTTTGTGTGTCCAAAAGAGTGACATATGGTGACCCCTGAACGTGTGTCAGTTGGTGACCTTGCATGGGAAATATGCCCTGCTGTCTGTCTGAGGTAAAAAGTGGTAACAGGGATGACCTCTCCCCAACCCACGGGTGATTCCCTCGTGTTGGACCTTTGGCTTGAGGTCCTACAGAGGGAGGGAGCCTCTGTTTCTGGAGAAGACTTCCAAGAATTGTTCTATTATGCTAGAACTCATGGTTTCTTTTGCAGCCTTCAAACTGTTTTTTCTACGGCAGAGTGGAAAAATTTGGGGGATCATCTGCTTCAGCTGTTTACTGCTGATTGCAGCGGGGATTTTTTA
>VXBB01014408.1:327-41839 GCA_013399915.1 Illadopsis cleaveri
GCCGGGCGGGAGACACACGTCGGCCCCTGGCGGGAACGGGGCACCGGCACGGGGCGGGGGACGCACACCGGGATCGGCCCTAGTGGGACGGGAACAAACGAGAACGGGGCACCGGCACCGGGCCGGGGGGTAGCACCAGGATCTGCCCCGCGGCCACCTGGGTCCACCGGGACTCGCCCCATGTGGGCGTGGGGGCCTCATGTGTCACAGGGACCAAGCACAGTCTCACAGGGCCCGGAGGATCCACCCGGCCCCACACGGGTTTCCCTCCCCTGCCCCACGCAACCACCCTCACATCCACCCCGCTCCGTTGCTGGACTTCCCTCAGCCCCGCCGGCATTTGGGCACGGCCCCGCCGGGGGTTCAAGCACTGCCAACCCCTGAAGAACCCCCAGACTCTGCCGGGGCCAGGAGCCCACAGTCCTGGAGCAGATCCTCCTTCCTTCCACCCAGGGACAGGGCTGTGGCCGCCAGGCTCCCACTCCACTTCCATAGGCGAAATCCCAATGGTGGAACAGCCTAAGCCGAGGTGAAAACCCTCCTGTCTCAGGGCAAATAACACTGTGAAGATCAGCATTTGTCAGAGCTGGAGGCTGTGTTCTTCAGTGTCTCATGAGGATCATGGAGCCCCCCAAGAGCTCAATAACACATCATTGAGTGCTGTTACTGCTCTCATTCCCCACAAAGCCTATTCAGCAGTGCTTCAAGCATGTGGATAGAAGGGAAAGGCTCCGGGGTGCTGGCCTGAAACCCTCGGCAGCCAGGCAGGTGGATGCTGCAGGAGCATTTGCCTGGGATGGCATGTATGGCATAGCATGTTTTCAGGGATGAGGTGGGAATTGAAAGGGCTCTGTTGGACTGGAAGTACCTGGGAGGCAGCTATGTGCTTTCAATGCTTCCAGGGTGCAAAATCCCTCTTCCCGGAGCCAGGAGGACACTGGGGGACCCCCATGGGCCACCCTGGGGGCGCAGCAGCCAGGAAAAAGGGCTCCAGGTGCACAGAGAGGGATCCACGAGGAAGCAAGGGGGGATGTGGTGACAGCAGGGAAAATGCCAACAAGGAGCAGAAGGAGGCAAGAAGGGTGTGAGGGAGGGAAAGGGCTCCCAAGAACTTTGCAGTGTTGCACTTGACACAAGCCGATTCCAGTGCAGAGCTGGTGACAGGGACCTGCAAGCAAAGCTGCAGGGTGACAGAGGTCCCAGGGCTTTGGAGCTCCCAGTGAGAGCAGCCCAGGTGCTGTGCTGGGGCTCAGGCACTTCCCCACAAGCACGGTGGGAGAGGACGGCTCCTGCCTTCTCTGCATCAGAGCTGGGCTGCATGGCTCTGACATTGGACCCTGAGACATCCTGCCAGGACTGCCAGGTCCTGACAGGTGATGAGCGGGGCCTCATGCCTCGTGATGGCAGAAGAGCAGCCACTGGGTGAAACCCTGCACCGCTCGCACCATTGTTTTCCTGGAAACAGTGGACAACAATAGTCTGGCTGTGCAATGCTCACACTGCCCATCAGCCCCCGCCTGCAGGGGGATGAGGGCCCCCCCTCCTCCTCCTCCTTCTCCTTCTCGGAGCTCGGCTTCTCCACCCCCAGCCATGACTCAGAGCTTCCTGGGGACACGTGGACCCCATATCCCGCACTTGATGGGCTACTCGCTGCTTGGCTCTGCCCTCCGGATACATCCTTCACAGGGCCATTCTCTGCTCTTAGACACCTACAGAGCTTTACCGGAGCACACTGAGCCAGACAGAGACCTTTCTGTGTTCCCAAGGCATAGGGAAGGGTTGCAGTCCCACTAGGAAGCTGAGCGCTTTCACCGTGCACCCCATACGTACGTCCGCTGCCTTCTTCTCCGCCAGCTCCAGCTTCTCCTGGGCGTCTTTCAGAGCTTCAGAGTACTTGTCCAGTTCATCCTCTGTCCCCTTTAGCTTCTTCTGCATGGCAGCTAGCTCATCCTCCAGCTAGAAGAACAGTGATGCTACCACAGATGGACAGCACTCTGAACCCCTGCACCCCAAGAGAGTCCTGCCTGCCCCATCCCAGGCTCAGCTCTGCCCCATGACATCCTTCCTGCCCCATCCTTGGAACCAACTCTGCCCCACAGTGTCCATCCCTTTCCCACATCCCACCAGCTGGCAGGGACCAAGCCCTGGACAGCCCTTGGGGTGCCCTTGAGCTCTGGAATAGTGGCAACAGTTGCACTCTCATACCCCAGGCAGAGTCTCTGTTTGGTCTGGACTCAGCATGATCCAGCACAGGCAGAAGCCACCCCCCAACACCCCTGGGCTGGGGGCTCTTGCTGTCTGCCCTACCTGCTTGCTCCGCTCCTCTGCCTGCTTCTGCTCAGCCTCCGCCTGCTCTGCCCGGTCCAGGGCATTCTCCTTGTCCAGCTTCAGCATCTGCATCTTCTTCTTGATGGCCTCCATCCTTGGTGGGACACAGGCAGTGGTGGGCAGCACGATGTAGGACAGACAATGGGTGGGTAGGGCAGCTGTTTTGCCTGTGCCCGACTGACCGTTTATCAGCTCTGCCCAGCACAGGGGCTTTGCCTTTCTTGGGCTGACCCGCCTCCCCACCTTCCCAAAAAGTCTGTGCTCGGGACCCATTGTGCATCCCAGGGGCTCTGGGTCGTCACAGCCTTATTTGGGCTCCTGAGGACAGCTGGGATGTTATAAAAAGCAGCAGCAGGTCTGCGAGAGGGGGTCCTGCATTGTCCCAGGTGCCCCCTCCCCCCATGCAACGGGACACCCTGGCTGGTGCCCAGAGTGCTTCCTAAGGATGTTGAACTGGGTCTGTGCAGAACTGGCACAAAGTCCTTGCCCTCCATTTGCCTTTCTGGGGGGAACTTAGGATGTTTTGGTGGCCCTGGGCTGACATTTACCCCTGCCCAGGGGTGGCATTGAAAAGGGCAAAATTATCCTGGTGCTATTTTGGGGGCAGGGCCTTGGCGGAGAGTGTTTGGCTCTGCAGGAAGCAGCAGGGTAGAGCCCGCCTGGGAGCCCACTGAGCCCCGAGCCCAGCTCCAGCCGTGCTGGTGCTTGGTGCTGAGGTGGAGGATGCTGTTGGCAGCTGGAGGAGCAGATTCCCTGGGTGTGGGGAGGAATTCTCAGGGCAAGAGGTGACACTTCATCTGCAGCTGATGGGCCTCCTCGTGCTGGCCCAGAGATCCCACTGGCCCCATAAATCAGGTTAGCATCTCCCATGGAAGAGACCCACTGCTCTTACCCAGGGACAGATGTTGAGGGTTAAAGGGGTCAGCACCCAGGGATCAGGGGGACAGAGACCTGGTGGCAGGTCTGGGCATCCTGGGCAGGGCACTGGGGGGGACAGTGCCCACCAAGCGCTCTGAGCAGTGGCTGCACCTCCATAAATAACACCCCCATTCCAAGGCAGTGGAGGCAGTGCTGGGCACAGGGCCAAGGGCCTTTGTACTTTCATCATCCCTGGCGTGAGCGGGGGGACAGGTGGCAAGCGCTGACCCCGCTGCCATCCCAAACCTCCGCCAACTCCCAGGACGGCTCTGGGCTCCCCCTCTCAAGTCCCATGGAGATGGGCGGACAGGTTTTATTGTGGCAGTGAGGAGTGGCAGAGGGTGCAGGACAGGGTGCAGAGAGCCCCCCTGCCTGAGGCAGAGCACAGGCAGCATCTGGCCAAGTCGGTGCTGGGCATCCCTGGCGCTGTAAGAATATGTTTGATATTTAGTTGGTTTTCCAATAAAACAACCTAATATCAAACATATCAGACAGAGACAGGGGCAGACAGAGGTGGGAGGACCCGGAGCTCATCTACCTGTAAGAGAAAGAGAAATATCAGAGCTGGGACAGGAGTGGTATCCAGGTATAACCCCCAAGGCACTGCAGAGGCAGCACCCAGCCTCACCTCAGTGCCTGGAGCCTGCTGGGCAACTGTGCCGGTACTGGAGTGCTTGAGATGCAGTGCTGGAGCAGGAGGCGTCCTGTGGCCGGGATGAAGCTGGAGCAGAACAGTGCAGGCTTGGTCTCCTGGCATGTCAGGTCACACCATGACATGCACTGGCATGGAGTAGCATGCCATGGCAGGCAACACTGGGGCCAAAGGGACCCCATATCCATCATCATCGTATCTGGGCTGGCTTGGGGGACTCTGCTGCGCTCTGGCTTGGGGGTTGCTTGGCCGCTGTTTATAACCGTGCTCGGCTGCACCAAGCAGAGGGACGTGTCCAGCGACAGCCTTGGCCCTGCACACGTGGCCTCACTCTCATTAATTACCACCCATTGACGTCCCCCTGCCCCCTCCATGGACCCCCGCACCCTTGCTGCCCAGCACTGCTGGTCGATGCAGTCGATGGCCCCTCGCCGCCTGGTCCTGCCCCTGGTCACACTGCCTGTCATTAGCAAGGCTGTCAATACTGGGCGTACAGCCCTGGCCTGCAGGCCCTGTGGCATCAAGGGGGTGCACATGACCCTACCCAAGGACGAGCCCCATTGACACAGGGGAGTTGTGCCTCACATCCCCTTACTTTGGGGAGGCTGCTGGAGCTCATGGGAGTATCTCTTCCAAGGGGCAGCTGGAGAGGCTGCCTGTCACCCTGCCGCATCCATGTTGAGGATGTGGCCCCACTCATGCTGAATGACAGAGGCAGGACCCTGACCCACACTGAAGTAGCTTTTGGGACCAGGGTGGTGGTGTTCAGTGACATGCGTACACAGGATATCATGGAGTGCTGGAAGCACAGCCTCCCCACACCACAGCAGTGCTTTGCTGCAGTGGGACACATCAGCCTTGGGAATGGCACCAGGGGCTTTGTGGGGGCTCAAGCTTTGGGGGACCAAAGAGACAGGACATGGGGCAGCCAGAATCCTGAGTGTCATGGGAAGGACAAGGACACAGCCTGCCCTTGGGGGTGAGGGGCTTCAGCCCCCTGAGGTGGCCACACAATGAGGTGGCAGTGGGGACAGCAGGGACACACGTGGCAGCAGCAGTGCCAGGGGCATGTGTGTGGCAGTGGGTGATGTGATGCAGCCTGACAGCCGAGCTAATGAAGGGCCATGGGGGGAGGTGCTGGCCCAGCAGCCCCCAGCCCTGTCAATAAGCAGAGCCAGATCAGGCACTGATGGGCCCTGGGGCTGGGAGACACCAAGGTCAGGCACAGGCAGAAGGGATGGGAGGTGGGGGACAGGGCCCTCCCAACTGGGGAGCAGACAGGGATCCTGGGGTGCCTGGATGGCAAGTGGGGACAGGGAGCATTGCACCCAGCCCAGCCAGGCTCTTTTCCCTGCTACTGCAAGGATGTGCCACATGGCCAGGAGCACTGCGGCACACGGCATGGTGCAGCAGGACCTGTGCTGGGACAGGGACCCAGCGTGGAGCACCCAGTCTGGTGAGGCATGCTGGCCGTGCTGCCACCTCCTGGCGCAGCCATGGGCGAGATGAAATGTACAGAATCCAGGGCATCCAGGATTGCAGGTGACATGTCTGGATCCCAGCCACAGGAATTGTGCTGGGCTCTGTCTTCCCGCACTGCTGCCCTGGGCTGTCCCATGCCTCACATGTAGCAGACACAGCCTATCTTGCTCAACATGTTTTATTCTCAGTCAGGTGCTGGGCAGTGCCAGGCCAGTGCCACACGTTGGGCTGAGCACTCAGAGCCGCTCTACATAGAAGGCTTTCCCCTGCTGGCGCAGCTCCTGCTGGTGCTGTAAGTGCTCATCCAGGACGAGCTGGGCCAGAGCGTCTCGGCGGATCTGCCAGGTACAGGGGCTGTGCTGAATCCACAAATCCCCTTGGCTCATCAGCGCTGAGGGACATTGCTCCCCAGGATGTAGTGGAGTAGGACAAGGGGGGCACCCAACCCCTGGCAGCAGAGGGCTGGGGGACCCCAGCTGTACCCAACCAATGCCCAGCCTCACCACTGCCTGCTCCCTGCCTGCAAGGTGCAGCTCCAACTCCACACACTTCTTCAGCCGTGACTCCATGATCCACTGCAGCACCCCAAGGGATGATACCCAGCACTTTGGGTGCTCCCTGGCCTCCTGCCCACAGCTATTGAGACACAGGGTGGGCAGGTCAGGGATGCAGACATATTCCCCCCAGCCTGCCCTGTGCTAGGGCTCCTTCCACAGATCCCCAGCACGAGGGATTCAGCTCCCACGGCACTTTGCCGCTCTACCTCTCCAGGAGCCTTGCGCCAGCATTCCCATTCACCTGGACCTGCAAACAAAGAGCAATGTTCGCGTGGGCTGGGGTTTAACCTGCACCAGGGCACACTGCAACCCACTCCCCCCACCTGCTCCCATCTTCCCAAACCCTGCCTTGTCTGACCTCCTCCTGCTGCAGTGAGGAGCTCTGGCTGTTTGGTACTGCCATGGCCAGTGCCACAGGGACCCTGCAACGGCCCCCTGCAACTGCCACGGTGTTAATGGAATACCTCCGTAGTAATAGCATCCTGGTTACAGTAACAGCCTCCCAGTTACTGTAATGGTGGCATCCTGGTTACCATAACTGCATATCTCAGTTACCATAGCAGTAATGGCAGCATCCTGGCAACCATTAATGGAATCTGGGTTACTTTGTAGAGGCTTCAGGAGGGATGCAGCCTGAGATCAGGTAGGGCTGGGGTCCTGTAATCAGAGGCCAGCAGCACACACCCTACTTGAGCTAAACTGTCATTTTATTAAACAGTATTTAAAAAGTGCTGAGGTCTGTACCCTCCACTCTGTGTCACCCATGCCACAGTGATGAGCTGCCGGCGCTGTCCTCAGTCTGACAGAATGCAGACTCAAGGTGGGGGCCATGAGCTTTCAGCCCCAGGAGCTTGGCAGATGCTGGCATGCGAGGTGCTGGTGAGAGTGGGAGCAAACACCCCCTTAGCAGAACAGATGGGACATTTAACACTGCTTCGTCCACTCAAGATGTCCCCAAATGCCCGGCTGCAGGAGAGTGAGTAGAAACCTCAGCCCAAAGCGGTAGCTTAGCCACGGTGCTAAGAACAGGCACCAAACTATTTCTACCCCATCCAGGTGCACAGGCAGGCTGGGCACAAAGGGCTGACAGCAGGAACAATGACGTCATGGGGAAAAGTGTTCACCCTTCGGAAAAAAACCAGACAAGTGGCTCCAGTGCCCAAGACCCACAAGGACAGGATGGACAAACATTAGTTCCTGCTAGCTGCCACAGGGAAGGACAGGCAGAGGAGAGCGCTGGCTGGGATCCATGTCTTTGTAAATAAGCTCAAGCTCATGAGTTTATTCACAGGGTCCAAGACAGTGCAGGACTCAAAGCCTGGAGTGTCATATGCCTGTGGCAAAGAAGGCCGTGGGGCTGATCCCCATGGGCTCAGCAGCTCCAGAATGGGCTCCTGGTGAGGGCCAAACTGCATCAGTTGGAATGGAGCCCTCGCTGAGTGATGACCTCCAACGTGGTGTGAGGGGGAGATCTGAGAGCGCAGCTGGTTCCTCAAGTGCTGCCTGCACTGCAGCCCAGACCCGCCCAGCATACCCACTGCACCAGGCCCCTGCACGCTCACAGGGTGCTCTCCAGCGTGTTGTAGTTGTCCTTGAAACTCTTCAGCTCCAGGAAGTGTTTGGCACGTTTGCTCTTCTGGCTGGAAGGAAGGTAGGTGACCTGGATGGTGGTGGGGTTGGAGACTTCAGGGGACAGGGTGAGGTCTTTCACTGCTGACTGGTGCTGCCGCTGGCTGCTGCCGCCTCGGGCCTTTGTCCTGTGGGCAGAGAAAAGGCACCACCGCTGCTGCTGCTGCCCCAGAGGGGCCGCTCAGCCTGTGTCTGCCCAACATGAAGCAAATCTGCTTTTGTGATGACAACGCTCACTGAGGTCTTGAAATCTAAGGCCACTGGTTCTGTGCAAGTCCCTGACTCAAAGTGGTTGGGGACAAGCAGGAATGTTGACTGTAACCACTGAACAAACCCAAAACTCCAGTAACAAACAGGCTGCAAGGAAGGAGCGAACCCAGAGGGACAGAAGGGCACAGACAGCCCCTGTCTCACATGACGGCTGTGCCCCAAAACCCCTATCTGTTCACACCTTCCCACAGGCTGCTGGGGCCCAAGATCCCACCACTGCATCTGAGCAACAGCACGTACATGTTTGCCAGTTCGTTCAGAGCCTCCTCATACTTCAGATATTCCATTTTCCCAAAGACCTGGATACAAACAGAAAAGACCATGGAGCATCCAGCTAAAGTTATGGTGTGACCTCAGTCCCAGCAGCAGCAGAGAGCACAAGAATGCCCCATGGGCTCACCAGCACTCACCCCAGTGCCATAGCGGGCGCTCTCATAGCCATCCAGCAAGGTGTCAATCAAGGCTTTGCGGATGCCTTTGAAGGAGGTGCTGGAATTCCGCAGTTCCAGCAAGTAGGCACAGAAGTTCTTCCCTATTAAAGACTTTGGGTACCGGCCCTCTACTTGAAATGGGATTTCTGGAAAAAGGCACAACAGCTGAAGCGCAGGTAAAAATGCCTGTGCTCATCCCTATGGTCAGAAATTGCTGGCTGGATAAGTTTCCATCCGTGCCCACCGCCTCCATTTGCTAACTGCCCCAGCACATGGAGTGAGCTAACCCTCAGGCCATCAGTGGGAGAAGCAACTATTACTCCCCAGTGAGTACCTGGAGCCTCCCTACAGGGCTGCTGGCACCCTCATTCAGGCTAGCTCTGCACCCTTCTCCTCCCATTCTTGCCCTGGGCTCCCTTACCTGATGTTCTGATTGCATCCAGTGCCTTCATCCGGTACAGGTAGTTATAGCAGCCTGGTAAAGGGAAAGCACAAACTGAGATCTATGCAAACCTTGGAGGGAAGTGAGGAAAGGAAAAACAGGAGAAGAGACACCATTTCATATGACAGGACACCAACATGAGCAGTCAAAGGTGTGACTGGCCCCAGGGGAACAAGTACAGGATGGTACCTCTGGCACAGTACCTGGTGTCTCCAGCTGCAGGAGCCGGCCATCATCCTCTGCCAGCAGCCGTGGCTCATACTTGATGTCCTGCACCCTTGACAGTCGAATATCAATCTCTTCCTTTAAATCCTGTACAGCAGGAAAAAAACATTTACAGACTGCTCACTTTCTTTGTGGGATCAAAAGCATAAGAACAGGCCCTAGATAAACTGCACCCTCCCCACTGCCTATCACCACTCTGAGGCAGCAGTTCTGACGCTGTAAGCAGCTCTGACGCTAGAGCAACTCCTGCCTGTCCCTTCAAGCATGGATGGGCCCACAGGTGTAGGGAATGGAAAATACCCACCTTGGGTGCATGCTGTCCCACAGGCACATGTGGGCCACGGCGGGACTTCATGGCAAAGCGCATGATCTGGCGTTTCACGAAGATGAACAGTAGCACAAAGACCTGTGGAGCCACAGCGGGGTGGGGGTCAGGCAGGTGCCGGGCAGGGGGGGGAAGTCTCAGAGCCAGCCTGGGCCCAGCCCTCCAGCCCCTGTTTCCAGGCCCCTACAACCCCGGCGAGCAGAGCTCCCTATTCAGCCCACTATGAGCCCGACGGACACTCAAGTCAGCCCCACGCCCTCCCAATCTCTACCCACGTCCTCTCCCCGCCCACCGACCCCAGGAGCCCACGGGCGCTCCAGCCCAGCCCTATGAAAGCCCGATTCCGAGGGGTTCCCCACAGGCAGTCCGGGACATGTCTCACGGGAGCCTTGTCGACTCCTTGGGCCCGGGCCCGGGCCCACGGGAACTCCACGGACGCGCCAGGATCAGCCTCGCGGGGGCTCCACGAACTCGCGTGGTCCGGCTCCGCGGACACTCCAGGCCGCACAGACACGCCAGCCCGTCCCGCCCGGTCCCGCTGGCCCTCACCAGGCTGCCGTAAGCCATGACCAGCACCACGTTGACCCCCGAGAGCCAGTTACTGCCGGCCCCCGCCATGCCCGGCCCGGCCCGGGGCCGCACAACATGGCGGCCACAAAGCCGCTCTGCGCCCACACCACGTGACCAGATGAGCCCAAATCACGTGATTCGTACGGGGTCGCTGCAGCGCCCCCGCGTGCATCACGTGTTCGGCGGGCGCAGCCCCGCCCCGCCCGGTCACGTGCTGGGGGCGGGGTCGGGGGAGTTGTCAGTGCGGGCGGACCCAGGTAAAGTTGCGGCGGCAGCGGCGGTAGCTCCGGTACCGCGCGATCNAACAATGGGAGCCGTGCTCCCGCCCTGCCGCGCTCCTTGCAGGCCTCCAGGCCCGCTGCTGCCACCGCTTTTCGCTGGCGCTCCGGGAGCCGTGACTGGCGTGGTTCCCCTGCCTACGTGAAATTTCCAAGCAATAGCAGTTCGGGGATCCTGGAGAAGCCCCGGCCCGTGAGTGCCGCCCTGCTCCACGTTCCTCCATCCCAGTCTAGGGGCTGTGCTTGTGCCCTCTGGTCCGGGAGTCTCCCCAGCAAAGCGCTGCCCGTCGATGCCAAGTTGGGGCCTCTGATGGCATATCCAGGAGCATCTCCCTAAAAGCTCGTGCTTTGCATACACGGAATGACTCGGTTTGCGGCCACCATGCCTTTGCTCTTGGGAAAAACTCGCATTGATAACCCTGTTTTTGTGTCCTCATTCTGCCCTGTGTGCTTTGCCTTCTCTGACCCTTTCATTTGGGGCTTTGGAGCTTTTTGCACATGTTAACTAAGCTTTGTTGGAATGGGATGAAAATACCATTTTTTTCTGTATTAACACATCAGGGAAACTGAAACCGGGATGTGTCAGGGCGAGCGGCAGCCAGCAGGTCTGGTACAGCCATGGGACCTACAGATCCTGGTTCTGAAACTGTAACTTACCTGACATTTCTAATAAAATGAACAGTTTGTTACATTTTTGTATCCCCTCGTTTTCTGGAGACTCCACACATCACTTGTGTAGTTGAGACTCTCCTCTTTAGACATGGTGGGAAGGCAGTGATGTGGTCTGAGAAGGAATGGAAGTAACAGCAAATGCTTCATTTGATGCAGTATCTTTGACCAGAAGGTGTTGTAACCTGTAACTGTGAAACTTCTTGTTTTCCCTAAGCCCTATCTGAGTGCAGTGCTGTTGGCCTAAGTTGTGAGTGCTCCTCATTACCATTGTTTAATGGTAATGCTCCAGTGTGGCCTGGTCACCATGCATTTTGGCTGGAGCTGCTCTTTCACCTCTCGGTGCATGCGTGCAGGTTTGCTCTTTAAAGAGAAGAGGTGAAGTGTTTTTGATGAGAACAGCTTTGACCTGGGAAACTTGCATGCAGCTGCGGGGCCAGCGCAGGCGTTGGGGTAACTGCGTTCTGCAGTTCAATGCTGCTGGTGAGCTGATCTCAAGTTCCCCCATTGAGGAATAAGTTACCAGTAGCCAAGTCCTCTTTCCTCAAGGCTGCTGTGAGGTCTGCATGGGGACACCCCTTGCCTGACAGCCTCAGCAGTGTCAGGGTCTGGCTGAGGTTTTTATCGTAGATATTTTTCTTATGGGTTTTTTGCACATTAAAGGACAAACGTTTGTATTACCAGTGGCAATGATGTAGCTGGGCAGGGCGGAACATGGCAACTGCTGAACAATGCCTGGATGCTGCACAAGGTTTGGACTCAGTCTGCCGGACCTGTGGCCCAGGGAAGTTGCAGGTTGGGTTCCTATGGATGTGTGGAATTGCTTCCCTCTGGGCCTGTGATTGGTTTAGTATGACAAATTGTGCATGAAACTTGGAACTGGAAGAAAAAATATATATATACCATGGGAATGGTGCCTGCCACAGAGGGGATCGCTGGGGATAGAAGGCTTTTTCTGCTCTTCCTTGGCAGAAGTGCAGGCTTGGTGCTCTTCTCCCATATCTCAGGGGCTCCTGGTGCCTGCACAGGTATCTTGGATTGTTTCCTGATAAGGGACCTGGGCACTGTATAGCTGTGAAACTGTGGTGTTAAGTTGCCATGAGGCATGGGTGGCTGTGAATAGGGGAATTTTGAGGTCTTGTGGGTAGCTGCAGGAGCAATTGCACAGAAACTTGCCTACAGAGAAAGGCCAAGCACTGGTGGGAGCAGGTGTGGAGGTTGTGCATCTAGTGTAGAGGCAATGTTGGGGCTTCCTTGCTCTCGGAAGGGATTTCTCACCCGGTGGAGTACTTGCAAACTTCAACAGGAGATTCCCTAACTTTTCCTGCACTATTTGCTAATGCTGCTTCTGAGCTTCAATGCTTGACACACCATATTTCTCTCTGTGCTGCCCTGCTCACATACAGCAGTGTTTCAGATTGGATCCTGCAGGTTTGATTGTCTTGCTAAACTTTTCTCCCTGCTTCTACACTCTTGTCTGTGGTTCCTTCTCATGTCGTCCTGGGGCACAGCAGCAGGTCCTGCTGCCTTGGGGGAAGACTTTGCAGTCATAGTAATGAAATACAAAAATGTGAATTCTGTGATTATTGAAATTTCAGGGGCTCAGAAGCTGTGAGTCCTGACAAGTGCTGTGGGATGTCTCACGTCCTTTGCCTGGAAGGCATTAGAGAGGGTAAAACCTCAGTACTAATCCTTTTCCAACACCCCCTGCCCTGAGGCCCAATGTGAGGTTGGAAAACTGCTTGCTTTGGACACTGAAACTCTTCTTGGGATTTTTTTGCCTCAAGCAGTGTTATCTAACAGTGTTATTGGCTGTTATTCCTTGTAGACATCTTGTTCACTTTTTTGGTATGTTTTTAATCAAGAACACTAAGAAAAACTTGGGTTTTCCAGTTTGAGGTAATAATTTAAATTAGCAAAAATAGACACTTCTGCAAGGGCAGGTTTTCTTTAAAACCAAAATTCCACAGACCTGTAGCACCACTTACTGCTGGAGCCTTTTTGCTTCCCCTGCCCTGCTTTAAAGGCAAGAAAGGAAAAGGGAAAGTAGGTGATGTGTCTGAGGCTCTGAGATGCACTGTCCTCCAAGTGAAGTTTCTTTGAAGCTTTTTTCAAGCCTTCCTGCTGCCTTTGATGGCCACAGCCTCAGCTTGGGCACTTGATGGATCTGTGCCCGCTTGCACGTGTGTTTCAACAACAAGTTGTTAAACTCTTTGCCTCAAGTCCAGGGAATGGCTTCAAATTTAAGGAGGGTCAATCTAGATTACCTGAGAAAGAGGTTTTTTCCCAATGAGGGCAGTGAGGCCCTGGCACAGCTTGCCCAAAGAAGCTGTGGCTGCCTCACCTCTGGAAATGTTCATGGCCAGGTTGGATGGGGATTGGAGCTACCTGGTCTGGTGGAAGAAGTCCCTGCCCATGGCAAGGGGGTGGAACTGGATGAGCTTCAAGGTCCCAACCCAAACGAGTCTGTGAGGCTATGATTTTCCTTTGGCTTCTGATCCCTGATAGCCCCCACCTGGATGCAGGTGATATTCCATTTGGAGCACTCTGCCATGGTATCCAGAGAGAAACCTCAAGAAGTACAAGTGGCCATTTTGTGTTGGGAGCATGTGGTGATGGCAGCCTGGCCCGCTGTAGTTTTAGGGAAGTGATGGGGAGGGTGTGGATCCATTCTGGCTTTGTTGTCCTTGTGATTGTTCAGTCTTGGGGCTGCCTTTTGTTTTTGGTACCTAACAGTCTGTTCTCTCTTCTCCCCTGACCCACTGCAGAGTTCAACCTTGTAAATACTGTTATTTGTATATACTGTAAATGATGACATCGGTGGGCACTAACCGAGCCCGGGGGAACTGGGAGCAGACACAGACACAGAGCCAGACACAGCACAAGCAGCGGCCGCAGGTAAGAGCAGTGTCCATAGAAACCAGGTAGTTTGTAGGTGGAGACCTGGCACTCCTGTCTGGTCTGGTGCTAACGGATGGGCTAGCCTAACAAACTCTCCATGAGTCACAAGGTGCTGCTGCCTGGTTAACTGGGCAGCTGCTGACATTGGAGTTTCCATGTCTGTCTCCAAGTGGGAGCTGCAGCTGGAATTTGGTTTTATTTCCACTTGTCCATTCCTTACACACTCTAATGAATGCCAATGGCTGAGAAGCTACCTGCAATGTGTTATGGTGGTAAGGTCTGCCCCAAAACAGATGTTGTTTGGGTGGCTGCTGTTCATCTGGTGCCATGAGGCCATTCAACAGTATATCCCTTTATTCCAGAACTCCTCTTCTTGCTCCTTTTTCATCTCACTTTCTCCCTGGAGTTTTCCTTCTCTGTCCCCTGTTTGTGCCTTCTCTTTGCTGTACTGATTCCTTTCCACAGTTTCCAGAGAACTTGGGGTAGTACAATGGTCTTTGGAGGTTGGTTTGGAAGTACACCACTCTGACGATATGCTCTGTCTCTCTGATTTCTTTAGGCTACTGCAGAACAGATTCGGCTTGCACAAATGATTTCGGACCACAACGATGCTGACTTTGAGGAGAAGGTGAAACAAGTGAGTGTGGAAAATGAAGGTGAACTCTGACAGGAAGGCGAGATCACAGGGAGTACTGTGAATGCTGGGGGGGTGGGAGGGACACACTTGGCTCCTCCCTGAATTTCCTTGGACTAGTTTCATTAAGTTGTATCGTAGCGTGGTTTGGGTTAGTAGGGATGTTAAAGGGTATCCAGTTCCACCCCTGTGCTATGGTGATAACTTTCCACTATCTGGAGTTGTTCCAAGCTTTGTCCAACCTGGCCTTGAACACTTCAGGGATGGAGCAGCCACAGCTTCTCTAGGCAAGCTGTTTGAGGGTTTCACCACCCTCACATGGAAGAATTTCTTCTCAATAGCCTGTATAACCCTGCCCTCTGGCAATGGGAAGCCATTTCCCTGTCCTGTCACTCCAGGCCCTTGTCCAAAGTCCCTTTCCAGCTGTCTTGGAGCCCCTTTAGGCCTTGTAAGGGACTCTGAAGTCTCCCTGGAGTGTTTACTTTTGCAGGCTCAACACCCCTAGCTCTCCCAGCCTGTCTCCAGAACAGAGGGGCTTCAGCCTTCAGAGCATCTCCATGGCCTCCTCTGGACTCTCTCTGGCAGCTCCTTGTCCTTCCTGTGCTCGGGTCCCAGAGCTGGAGGCAGAATCCCCCTCTTCACATGCTGCCCACACTGCTGTGGATGAGCCTAGGACAGCTTTGGCTTTCTGGGCTCCCAGTGCACATGGCCAGGTCATATTAACTCACCCCCAGGTCCTTCTCCTCTGGGCTGCTCTCTGTCCATTCTCCCCCAGCCTGTGTTTGTGTTTGGCATTGCCTTGATGCAGGTGCAGCAACTTTTGTCTTGCTGAACTTCTAGTTTGTTTCTGCAGGTAGCAGTGTTACCCTGAGACTATGAGGTTGTAGTGAAAGGAGAGTCATGGTGAAGCTGGTAACTTAAAAATTCACACTCTGTCACTTCTTGTTGAGGAACATAATTAAGCTGAAAGGGCTGGGGAGATTCTCTAGCCCTTCAATTCTTTGTTGAAAGGTTTCTGGTTTGGGATTCAACTCGCTTTGCCTCCTGAGAGACCCATAGAGATTTTGGTGCCATCTTGGTTTGGAACGTGTTGACCATCCTGTTGCCTTCTCCACAGCTGATCGACATTACAGGCAAGAATCAGGACGAGTGTGTGATTGCTCTGCATGACTGCAACGGAGATGTCAACAGGGCCATCAACGTGCTGCTGGAGGGCAATCCGGACACGGTAGGATTAGGTCCTGTAAATCTGGTGAGGCCTAGTTCAGTGTAACTGCATATTTGGAGGTGAGGCATCCAGTAATGTCAGGATAAGGAGAGCCACTATGACTGACTGGTTCCATAGGAGCATGCACAGTGTTACTGTGACCTGGCTGCTGGACGCTGCTCTCTGTGGGCTTGCGCAGGCTGTGAGAATGGCCCTAGACTTGAAGGAATAGAGAAGAAAATGCCATAAATAATTTCCTTCCTATTACTATTGAATCTAAGCAGTTCAGCAATAGTACAGTGGCATCTGCATGTGCTTTCACACCAGTGAGTGTGAAGGAACGTAGCTTTCCCCATCACAGCTGAGTAACCTGCATTGAAAGGCAGGTGTGCATCAGCTGTGGTACCTTTCTGTCAGAGTAATGTGTTTTATGCGTCTCTGGCTCTAAAGATTAATTTCTTAGTGATGCACTGACTGGCTTCTGTGCTGCTGCCTGTGCCGTGGTTTTGAGGGCCTTTCTGCTGTTTGTTGTTGTGGAGTTGGGCTTGGTTGCTGTTTCTCATGCAGGTGCTAGTCTCAGGCAAGCTGAGGTCAGCCCCAAGAATAAGAGTGCTTGCTTGGGAGGAACCTTCTGCCTACGTGCAGGATGTCATTCCTTTTGTGACAAAGACAGTGGAGATGCAAGTACTGTTACATCCCAAGAAAAATCCTATGAATGTGATATCCTTCCAAACCACTGCTGATATCACATATCTTCCTGGCACCCTGGTTTGGTTGGAGTCAACTCAACTCTGAGTTGAGAGTCTAAATATCATTTTAGAATATTATGCTTTAGCTCATTTTTTTGCCTGTGATAAGCCCTTGGGGTATGTGGATGAGCTGGACACCTCAGACTATATTTTGTGTATGGCAGCTGCTCCCCAGTGTCTGGTTCTCTGCTTGCTTTGGCTTCAGAAAAGTTCTGTACAACACAAATATGCGTTCCTCCTTGTCTTTAGAAAGCCCTTTCCATTGACAACTGAATAAAACAGTTTTTGAAAAATCCTTTTAGAAAAGGGAATGATAGGGATGTGCGTTGCTGAGGCACAGCTCTGGCATGACTGTATTCTCCTCCCCATCTCTTGTAGTCAGTGACTTCTAGTCAGAGAAAAAACTGCTGCTATCACAGCAACTTAATTGCTTAGAGAAACACATTGCTCATGAGAGTAGCATCCAGGACAGTGTGCAGCACACGGTGCTGTGTAGCAGCACCTCCTTTTTTGGACGAGCAGCACGAGGCCTTGCAGGGCAGGGCTGTGGAGAGGCAGGCAGGGAGCTGACAGAGGAAGTGCGGGGCTGCTACTGATCCAGCCTGATGGCCTTGCAGTTACAGCATCACTGAGCACAGGCAGCCCCTGCACTGCCATTGGTCAAGCACCTTAGAGCTGCTTCTGGCCTGGATCCAGTTTGTGCAGCAATCCCAGAAAGGGGATTTTCTTATAAGAAACAGACCTGTTAATTGCTTGGGTGCTCTGGTGCTGAAGACAGCTTACCTGCTTAGCTAGTTATTGGTAATGTACTGTATTTCAAACAGTAAAGGAGCAAGTATGATCTTAGCATTAGATTAGATTCAGTTAAAAAAACATTTACTTGAAAAGTGTTTACTTGGAATACTGTAATTTTAAAGTTTCTTTCTGAGCCAGATACCTATGGAGAAAGACTTTGGAAGCCTTGGGTTTGATGGCAGTTTGTGCCACTATGTTGTTGGGTTTTTTGTCACTGTCCTTGCATGCTGCCATTCAAACCCAGCTGCCAGTTGTGTCTTCAGGTGATTGTCTATGACTTAAGACTATTTTTTAATTCTTGTAACAGTGTGCAGCATCAGTTTGAGTATGAAACCACGGCAGCTGTCAGAAAATACATGGGTGCAGGACCATGGCAGTGAGCTGGAGGCAGACTTAACGTTTTGCTGTTGAACTCGCCTGTTGCTTAAATTCTGTAATGCTTCTCTCCATCTGAGATGATATTTAGGGGAGAGGTTTTGTTAATAACTTTGCATCTGCAGAAAGAACTTACCCAAATGTTGACTGCAGCTCACTAAGAGACATTTACCTGGGTTATTCTGAGAGCTCCTGGTGACCTGTGTGAAATGGCAGGCTTTTTTTCCCCTAAGCAAGGTAAATTTATCCATGCTTTGAATTGTAGAAGTATCATGCCCTCTCTATTGAAGAATTTTAGTAGGTCTTTGCTGAAATGGAATAACTCGTCTGTTACCTCAAACTGCATGCTAGTCAGCTCTAAGAAAGCTTGGCTCAAACAAAGAAGATGTGCTGTATGTAAACTGATAGACTCCTTAAAAAAAATTATCTGGAAGCCATTTTTGTGGAGACCCCTGTTATATTTTCTGTAGCATGTTTAAATCTTAGTGTATTTGCACCTTTCATTGATCTAACTGTGATTAATTTGATTAATTTCTTTCCCCTTTGCAAACCTTCAGCATTCCTGGGAAATGGTTGGGAAGAAGAAAAGTGTCTCAGGACAGAAGGAGAGTGGACAGACAGAACCCAGTGAAGAAAGCAAAGAAAACCGGGATCGGGAGCGGGATTTCAGCAGACGACGTGGTGGGCTGCCGAGGCGAGGGCGCGGTGCCACCCGTGGAAGAGAGTGTATGGACCTGCCGTTTAATAACCCACAAAACCCTCACACTGAAGCACTCCGTGCTTTGTAACAGCTGCCAGAAGAGCATTTTGGGCAGACGTGTCTGTGAGGAAAACCACCTATGTGCATGTGTGGGTCTGTTTAATGCTCCCCTGTCTGAGATGGTTCTTTGCAAGATGCCCACTTAGCATCAGCTTAAATCAAAAGTTCAGGGAGCATGTGGTGATGTGGCCCCCCACACAGCCACTGCATTTTGGGGTTTGAGATCTGGTCTAGTATCTCCACTAAAGCAGGATGAGTCTTGAAATTGTCTTTACTGTCTTTCAGTTCGGGGCCAGGAGAATGGACTAGATGGTGGTAAGAGTGGAGGATCTTCTGGAAGAGGCACGGAAAGAGGGAGGCGGGGACGTGGCCGAGGCCGAGGTACACATGGGATATGAGGTCCCCAGGGAGTGGGAGCAGAAGAATTGCATCAGTGTATCTATCTCCCATGAGGTTCCAAAGTCTCTTTTTTGGGAGGAATTGCCAAACTGAAAATACGCACATGATTTTTCTGTTCTTGTGCTTACTTTTAGTGCCTACATGTTGCTTTCCCATCTTAAAGATGCTAGAAACAGCACCTAGTTCTTGCATCACATCCACAGAGTTAGAAAAAAAAAATTGTGCTTTATTATGGAGGTGGGAACTTGAAAAACTCAAGGTTGACTACTTTAGCAGGCGAGCCAATGGCTTGTTAGCAACAGAACCTGCATCCTCATCATTCTTGCATATATATTTGAGCACGACCACTGGCTTGCACTTCAAATACTTGAGGCAGAAATTAATTTTACCCCAAAATCTGCTGCTTAGGAATTGTTGCTGAGGTCACATACTGCAGAAATCAGAACCTAGGGTCCAGTACTCACAGTTTGTGCCTCATCTGAGCCTGGAATCATGCTGCCAGCCAGCTGAGATCACCCTCATACGTCGAAAGATGTTGCTGGCAAATCCCATCAACCCAGGGAGATCCTCTCCACTTTTGTATTCTGGACATCAGAACTCTGTGTTGTTCAAGTGTTTCTTTTCCCAGTAATGTAGAGCAAAGCATGTGTGTATATTTACAGGTGGCTCTGGACGGCGAGGAGGAAGGTTTTCTGCCCAAGGCATGGGGTAAGTTTCACTGACACAAACCGCAGCAAAAATAAAAGTCTGTGCATGAATGGTACTGTTTGTGTCAGTCATTTCTTTTCTCATTTTCTTTTTTTGTTTGTTTTTGGGGTTTTTCTTTGTTTGGTTTTATTTCATTTTGTTTTTGAATAAGGCCCAAACTGCATGGTAACTTATATTTGGGATGGCTGGTGTAGCTGAAGCATCTCTCTGCTGAGAGAACTGCCTTGTGATACATGTTATGGTCTGAACAAAATGAACTGCTTTCAGAATGCTTTGGCAGAGTGAACATTTCCATCCTCATATTTCTTACAGAACTTTCAACCCAGCTGACTATGCTGAACCGGCCAGCACGGATGAGAACTACGGGAATAGCAACAACAACACGTGGAACAACACTGGGAGCTTTGAGCCGGATGATGGCACAAGTAAGTGTTTGCATGTGTGTGTGCTGGTTTGTATTGAGAGCATGAGTGGATTTTGCATCCATCCATTTGCAATGAGGAAATTCTAGGCAGGTCTTAGACTCAGGGATGCAGGAACAGGTTGTTGATTCAGAGATGGATTTCAGTGGCCCTCATACTTTGCACTCTTTGCACATTAGAAATGGAAGCTGGATGATTGCTCTGGGGTGAGCTTGTGGGTGGTGTGCCCGACAGAGGCACAAGAACACTCACCTCTATTTGTTTTCCTATGGAAACCATGCTACTGCTTGAAATGCTGTTTTTTATAAACTGTAGTGTGATAAGCAGATCCAAGATCGCCAAGTGTTTGGTATATTCTCCAGAGACTTACTCAGAGTCAGATGTATTGCTCTTCATTTTGATACTGGGAGCATTTTTTCTTTCATGGTCATCTTGCTCAAACCATGATGGGATAGGACTTTGTTACAGAAACGAGCTGAAAGCAA
The DNA here is from genome assembly GCA_013399915.1 of Illadopsis cleaveri. Taxonomy (NCBI): domain Eukaryota; kingdom Metazoa; phylum Chordata; class Aves; order Passeriformes; family Timaliidae; genus Illadopsis; species Illadopsis cleaveri. Next base: position 20,539 of record VXBB01014408.1, read on the forward strand.
TTCTGCTTCCTTCCCTGTTTGAAACAAATGCATTTGCTGGGTGATTCTGAACACCCAGCTGCCTCTGCACATTCTCCTGCACAGGAAAACTGGTGCTCTGGCTTTTGTTTCACGTACGCACAATATTAAGGCACAGGTGAACTGAGATTTTGCAGTGTGAAAATGGGACGGTCACAGTCCTTGACTGTAAGTAGCCTTTTGTGGGGGGGTGGAGGCGGCAGGGCTAATTGGTGGTTTTGTTGTCTTTTTTATGGAGGAATCTTGCACTACTGCAAAGTTTTAACTATTTTTCCACAATTACTGAATATTTAAGTAAATACCATGTCTTGGGTATAAGAAGCATCCACACCTGTGTTAATGGTGCTTTAGGCCACTTCCGTACTTCTTGGTTTTGCTGAAAAACTGATAGGTTTAGAAAGAGAATTAAAGTCCCATTAACTGGGATACCTTTTACTGCATACTGTTGGTGTCAGGGAGAGGAGTGGGGGTGGTTTGTTTGTATTTTCATGGGTTTTGTTGGGGTTTGGGGTTTTGTTCAGTTTTTTCCTTCAGAAAACAGCTATTGTAGAAGGAGGGTGTTTTTGTGAAACACCAGCAGACAGAGTGATGATCTTCTTAGCAGCTGAGAAGGGGTTTTAAATACCAGAGGGAGTAGTGTGGGATTGTGTTTGAGGCAGTGGGTGTGCTTGCCTCCTCAAAAAGCTTGGGAGTGGACAAGCTCTGTGCGCTGGAAGTTTAACTGTCTAGTGGGACCAGGCTTCTGTGTGAACGGTTTTCTTTTTCCTGTCTTGGTGTTTTGTGGAATTGTGGAATGAAGTGGGTTAGAGTGTGGTTAGGGGGAACTGAAGATTATTCAGGCAAACAACTCAGTTTTGCTGTAGTACTACAACACAGTTGTAAAGTTTATTGTGCAACACCACTGGTCACCTGTGTTTTGTGTGGTTGTTTTGTTTCCAATTTAGTAGCCACAGGCATCTCTCTAAATTAATAATATCCACAGGTACAATTTGACTGGTGTTGCATGGGGGCAATGAAACTTACCTACACTTCTTTAAGTCAAAATTTCACTGGTTGTCTTTCTTTTCTTTTTTTTTTTGTTTCAGGACTTGATTTCATTGGGGGTGAGGGGTCAAATTATCCCCGAAAATTTGACACTGCTCCTGGTACGATACATCCAGGTGCACTAACTGCCCCGGATACCTTTACTGTATAGCTTTTTTAAAAAAAATCTGAAATATCTGTGGATATGTCATTCTTCTCTCTTAATTTGTTCATTTTAATTAATATATGATATTTGTTCTGACTGTGCTTTTACTAATGCTGACACCTTGAGTGTAAATTGGGAGAGATTAACACCAGTTCCTGTGGATTATGCAAATTTTAACTTCAGCCATTGCTTCTTGGTGCCCAGAGCAGCTCTGTGTCTGCAGAGCTGGTGACATAGTATCCCACCCGAGGGCAGGAAATGTGAGGCAGCTCAGTCATATTCCCTTTGTCTCACATCCCGAAAGCTGTGACTTGCTGTTGTCCCTGTGCTATTCCGCTGGCCTCCCTGCTGTTCCTGCTTAGGGTCACAACACTGCTGCAAGGGCAGTTGGTCTGGCTGAACTCTCTCTGCACTTTGCCTCTACTTATGGCTGCTGCTGGGTAGACAGTGCCCAATGGCTGCTCTGGCATGCTCAGGCTGCCTGGCTGCTCCTCTTCACCTCCCTGCAGTTGAAGATGATGGTGGATTTTGAGATGACAGGGATGCTTGATGGCAAAGCTACTCTGTGCCTGGCCACTTTATTTCCTGCTTTTATACCATTATCCTTATGAGGCTAAGAGATGCCCAAGAGATGCCTTACCTGTATAGATTTCCATTGGTGTCCATAGTAAGGCCAACATCCTGTTTGACTGTCTCTTCCATTGAAGTTGAGGCTAAGGGACCTTTCAGAAGAACTTGACTCTTGAAGGTCAGGCCAGGAGAAGTGTTGAGGCTGAGGAGTCTCTTGTGCAAGGGCCCAAAAGCAGGCAGACATACATGGAGTGCTTCTACTGTGTTGGAGCATTTCCTGGTTCTCACCTCAGGGTTAATCTTTAACTTCCACAGGCAACACAAGGCCATCTCCTCCAGCACTGCCATTGTGATTTTGCTGCCCTTTGGCTTTGTTTGAATTAACATTCCTCCAAGGTGCAGAGTGCGGGCCTTTGGGTCTATTGTCTTCCTAGTGCAGGGTGACAAGCCTGGATCCAGTCCTTGAGAGGCAGCTGACTGCCTGCTGGGCTATGGGAGGAGCAAGCTGGGTGGTTATCTCCCAGTTTAAAATGGAGAATGTATTTGGGGAGGGATTTGAAAAACTTGGAGACACAATGGGATTTTTTTGTCCTTCACCACATTCATATTTGCACATGTTGTTGGCTTAATTTTATTTTTTCCTCTTTTTCTTGGTTCAAGGCGCTTAAAGACCAGCATTTTTTTGAAGGGCTTTCTGAAAGCAGAGAGGAAGGCTTGCTGTTCAGGAGACCACCTTTCTGAAATGGTGTTAGAAGGCTCAGGGTATTGCTTGTGTTGCAGCTCTTCCCTTCAGAAGAGCTTGATGAACAGTGATACAGTTGGTTTCTTTAAAGAAACTTCCCATGCTGTGCTAGTTGGGAGCTTTTTGGAGTATTCCTGGTGAATACCCAGTTATACATCGCAGGTCTTCGATTCTCCATCTGCCTCTTTGTGTGTGCGGAGCTTGAGCTGTGCTGAGTCAGTGTCTGGTATATGAGAAGTAGACTTGCTGGGAAAGCTTTGTCAATAGCTGTTCTTCCATATGCAGGGTTTTCTTTTGCTTTTAGCGCTGCTTTTCTTTTTATTTTCTCCAAACAAACAAGACTTAAGAGCTCCATGGTATGTTCCTGCATGCACAAACTCTTCTTGGGGCAAGCTCTCCTGTCTTCCTGCTCTCTGGGCCAGCTGCAGGTACATCCAGCTCCCACTTCACCTCTTGGATAAGGCTTGGGCTAGAATGTTCATTCTGATCCATGAAAATTTGGAAAGCAGCCTTCCCGCTACTTCTGTGAGGGCACCAAAAATCTAAGAATTGTGGGAATTTAAGTTTCTAAACTTCAGATGTGTTTTGCATTGACTGTGTTGATGGTTCTGGCTGTGGAGGAAGGGGTAGTGTGCCTTAAGACTCCTGGCACACTTACAAGTGTTGTATTAATATCTATATTTCAAACTTGAATATATAAAAAAGTAAATTCTGGGAGACTTTCTGAATTAGCTCAACTCATCAAGCAAGACAAAAAAGCAATAAAAAAAGAATAATTCACTGATACTTATTTCATGCACTAAATCCCCCAAGTCTAGACAACTGGTTGTTTAAATACACAAGGGAAGTCTATATGGGGAGATCTGTGTCCTGCAGAAGAGCTCAGAATACTCTCCTTCCCTACGTTGTTGCCCTCAGTTTTCTTGCTTTTGAGTGTTTGAGATCTTGCAGTGTAGATTCTCACACAGCTTCAAGAAAACAATGTATATTTTTGGATTGTTTACATATTTCTGCTCTGGGAGGAGAACTATGATTGATGGTGATGTTCACCATCCAGGTTAAAGAGGTGGTGACCTGGTAGCCAATCTCTTGCCTTCTGTACAGATGTATATAAGAAGTTGGAGTCAGATAAAAAAGATAGAGAAGCTTTCCCTGGACCTGCTGCTGCCTGCCTCGTTCTTTGTGTCTCTCTGACACTACATGCTTTGTTTTATGCGTTAAAAGGGCTGATACCAACTTGTTCTGTCCAGTAAGTGTCTTCAGGATTAACCCTGTTGGTGCTCTCAGGTTTTCTTGATCTGGTTTGTGTGGACTGAAAACAAAATGGGACTGGCTTTATGCTGTGAGGTTTTCAGAGAGCTCCTGCTCTCTTCCCAATCCAAATTTTAGTTGTTTAATGGAGTCTGAAAGTGCCACATAATATTCAAAGTGCAGAGGTTAAACTGTGATGGAAGTGAGGATTGGAACAAGTTGAAAATGCAGCCAGCAAAACTCTTTATTTTCCAGTAAGTTTTTGCTCGCTTAAATTGCGCTGTGTTGGATTGCAGCTGAGGTTTCCTGCTTTTCTCCCTGGTACGTCAAGCTGCACACTTTGAAACTATCTCTGAAACTGGTCACAGAAAACACAGGAATTTCTTAGTCCCATAAATTTTCTTTTCTGAATCCCATTTGCCTGAGCACAGGAGGTTCTGGAGTGCTGAGGTTTCAAGACTTTTTTTCTTTCTTTTTTTTTTTTTTTTGGTGGGGCGGAAAATGAATGATGGGAATGGCTCCATTATCCTTACGTTTTATAGAAACTTGGGTTTTACCTGGATGGCAAGATCCTGTGCCAGAGCTGGCAGGAAGCCTGTGAGGGAGGTGCTCTGTCCGAGCTGCTGGGGTAACACTGGCTGCTTGCGGGTGCACAAACCTACAGCTGCTGCAGTACAAAGGGAAGCCAGGGAAATGGCACAAGGAGGCTGGGGCTGGGGGATGATGCTGGGGCTTCCTTGCAGAGCTCAGCTCCCTTTTGGGTATTGGGAGGGTGTGCATTGCCCTATCTGCCAGCCCAGCAGTCCCTCTTTTTCATCCCAGCCTGTGCCAGCAAGGCAGGGGTGATCCCATCACGGTACCTTGACCGTAAATTGTGGGTTGAGATTGACGGCTTTAACTTGTCTGATTTGCAAATAGAAATCTTCCTGGCTGCCTGCAAAGCTCCCCAGTGCTCCCCCAGCTGTTGGAGGTAGAGCTTTGATGCATCTGTAACTTCTGTACCTGTTGTTGTCCTTATAGGTGCATGGAGGGCAGCAACGGAAGAATGGGGCACGGAGGACTGGAATGAAGATGTAGGTATTTTCTGAACTCATCTCCTCTGTGCATCTGCCAACAGGCTGCTATCCTGTCTCTACACACTGAGCTGCCAGGGGAGCTCAAAGCCCATCCTTCCCAAACTGTGGACAGAACCCCAGGCAGGCTCCCAGCTCAAGGAGCTGTGATGAATAAGTAATTGTTGCATCTTCTACAGGGTATATGTTATAAAGCTTGTCATAGGAGCCCAAGATAGAAAGATATCTCCTGGGGCATTGAGGCTGGTCCTCTTATTTCTTGTAACTGCAAGATGGAAGTCTTCCAAAAACTGGCCTGACTCCACACAGGACTCTTGCTTTACACCTCTAGTGGAGTGGTAGCTGGGGAAGGTTTGCCTTTGATCACGCCAGCAGCAGTTTCATGCACATCATGTGCCTCTACTGGTCCTTGTGATTTGGATGGAAAAGAAGCTCTTGACTTTACCTTCTGATGGGTTCTTTGAGGTGTCTCACCACCTTATGTTCTCTAGCTGATGTCTCCTGCAGGAGAGAATGGACATTGTTAGCACGTTCTGTTAATGCCCGTCTATAAGTTTCTTTTGAAATGAGCTTCAGTCCCTCTCCAAATCAAGGAAGGACTTCTGTTCTTGCAGATGGTAGCAGGGTTGGGCATGTTCGTATGATTGTTAGTTTTGCGTGCTCATTTTGGTTCAGCCAACAGAATGGGCAAGCATGGGAAGCATTTGTTTTTCAGGCACCACCTGAGGGAAGCACTACTGCTATGTTTGGAGATATGAGCAGCTTTTCTTTGTTCAGTCAGGTCTCTGCTAGAAGAGAGCTTCTGAGAGCCTTTCTTACCTTCAGTGTGTGTGAGATGCTCCCAGGAGTTCTGGAATTACTTTTTAAACTCTGGCAGTTCAATTTGTAGCAGCTTCTCAGTCTGGAATAGAAGCTGTTCATGTTCAGATATGTTTCAGGCTATATCATATGTCATCATTAACCCTCTACCAGTTTTCAAGCAATTTTATTTTCCCTTCCATAGTTGAAGTAGATCTGTTGGTCTGATTATCCAAGTGAGCCTAGATCATTGGAAGCTTAGCTATGGATCCAAAGTTTCTCTTTGACTTCACTACCAGTGCTCGTATCTACCTGTGCAGGGGCTTTTGCAGGTCTGTGCTGCATGCCATTGACTCAGAGGAACAGCCCAAGGTCCCAGGGCTGCCCTCGGGGATTTGTGGAGTATGGGAAATTCGTAGAAGGATTTGAGAGTTTTTTGGGGTTTGTTTTCCACTGGCAGGTGATTTGTGCACTTGCCTGAGAAGAAACAAATGAAATATAGAAGCTGATTCGGGTGGGAGCCAAATGCTAGAGAAGTTTCAGTCTAAGCATTTGAATTTCTTGATTTGTTCATTTTAATTAATATATATTTGTTCTGACTGTGCTTTTACTAATGCTGACACCTTGAGTGTAAATTGGGAGAGATTAACACCAGTTCCTGTGGATTATGCAAATTTTAACTTCAGCCATTGCTTCTTGGTGCCCAGAGCAGCTCTGTGTCTGCAGAGCTGGTGGCATAGTATCCCACCCGAGGGCAGGAAATGTGAGGCAGCTCAGTCATATTCCCTTTGTCTTCTGTGGCTGTTTGTCTCAAAGATTCATGTGCTTTGTGTCATAGGGACTGTTACGAGGTGCTATTCTCACTTTTGGATTCTTTTTTTCTTTTTTATCTTTCAGCTGTCAGAGACAAAGATCTTCACAGCCTCCAATGTGTCTTCAGTGCCTCTGCCTGCTGAGAATGTGACAATCACAGCTGGACAAAGGTGAGAGCCCATGGTGATGCTGTTTACCTGGGAAAAGTAGCATATGAGTCTTGGAGCAATTTGCCATCTTCAATTAAACCTTACTAGCTAGCTAAAATGCAGCAGCTCTGAATGAGATGAGGTGGATTTAAATGGAAGAGTTGACTTACGAGTTTTTGGGTCCTAATCCTGGATTAGAATTTTCCTATGCTCTGTTGCTAGTTCTTCAGGTTTGGGGGCATTTTGCTGTGTTAAATTAATGTAAAGCATGATTTAAAATCAAAGGCCATGCAGGGTCTTGCTTGGGCAGTCTGTCTTTTTGAGGTTGCTACTGGCAGTTACGAGTTAACTTTCTGCAGATTTCTTCAATTTGTAAAGTAAAAGCTGTGAGGCTGGACAGGGAATACTGTTCTAATGGAAGCGGGAGCTTCTGGTAACCTCAGTGGGTCTTTGTCTACCCAGAATTGATCTGGCAGTCCTGCTAGGAAAGACACCCTCTTCTATGGAGAATGAGTCAACAAACCTGGAGTCATCCCAGACTCCTTCCCTGGCTCAGCCACTGGTATTCAGCAATTCTAAGCAGAGTGCTCTATCCCAGCCTGCCTCTGGAAACTCCTTCTCTCACCACAGCATGGTAAGGAAATGCTGGTCTCTGCCAGTGGGTGTTTGGCTGAAGTTGCTTATCCCCTGTTGTCTGTTTGGTAATATCGGAAATACAGTCCTGATGCTTGCTGCTTGGGACTGGTAGAGCCAAATAATTTGCTAGTCTGCTTTAAAAGCAGTGGCCTGAAGTTCATTGCTCAATTTGAAATAATTGTGATAATTCCTCCCCTGCTGTCTTTGTCAGATTTGCAACACATGCTTCATTCCTGCGTAAAGGAAAAAAAAAGCTCTTTTAGTCCAGGACTTACCATTCCAACAATTTGAGAAACAGAACTGGTTGGGAACTGGTGTGGGATGGAATGCTGGCATCCGCTGACAGGAGAAGGGGGACATTGAGTCAGAGTCAGGGATGTGCATAAACCTGGGCAGATGCTACTTTCTGTAACTTTAGCAAAAACAAATAACTGTTTACTTAATGGTGCGATTAGTTGAGGAAAGATTTTCAAAACCACATTGACTATAAAGCCAAGATCTCTTGGTGTTTCTCTTTTAGTGCAACTAAATGCATGAGAATAATATAGTACATTTTTTAAAATCCTGTCTGTTAACTTCCTTTGTAACCCCCTGTGACACTGTACCGTGGCATGGGTTGGGCAAGAGATGAGCATACCTGTGTTCACACACGATGGGGGCTGGGAAAGAAACATGAGCCTTTCCCGCCAGCAGTGTGTGTGCATTTGGAGCTCAAGAGTGTTGAGCTGAGACACCCAGTGAGAAGCAGCAGGGTACAGTGTGTTTGGGCTTATGTTCAGAGATGTACCTGTCCCCTGAGCCAAGTTCCAAGCCATGGGAGACATTGACTTTATCTCCGTGCTGAAATTGCAGGTGAGCATGTTGGGGAAAGGGTTTGGAGATGTTGGAGAGGCCAAAGGCAGCAGTACTACAGGGTCGCAGTTCCTGGAGCAGTTCAAGACAGCCCAGGCGCTGGCTCAGCTGGCAGCTCAGCACACCCAGCCTGCTGGGAGCACCACTGCTGCTTCCTGGGATATGGGATCCACCACACAGACCTCGTCTCTGGTGCAGTACGGTAAGGAAAAGCAGCGCGGCTCCCCAGAGGTGAACATGTTCCCCCAGAACTGCAGAGGCATGCTGTGAGCAGCGGTGGGAGGGATTCAGCAGAGGATCTGTTCACAAGTTCACAACCAATTTAGCTGAGCTGGAAAAATTAAGAGAGCTGTGGGTGAGACTAAAATGTAATAGTGTGTGAGTCTATAACTGTTCCTTTTTACTTGGAACAGTTGAATCTGTCATTCCAGATAGTTTCAGGGCCAGGGATCTGGTGTTCCTGAGCCTCTCAGAGCCTGCAGAACTACTTCCCGGTGTAAAGCTGTGCCAGAAAAAAGTCTGAAAGAGCACCTCTGGAGAACAGCTCCCAAATACAAGCTCTTGTCAGTCTCCTCTCCCTGCTAAGCTCCTATTATCTTTTAAGGGGATTTGCTCTTAAATGCCAAGAAGTATCTCTATCTCTGGGCTGGCATGAGGGAATAAACAGGGATTGAGAGGCTCTTTTCAGATGAGAAGCTGAGTTCTGCTGTGGTTGAGTGCTAGTGTTGTTTCCTTCAGCTTGTGCTTCTTAAAGGGAAATGGCTCTGGTTCAAATCCAAGCTGAAGAAAAATTGAGCCCTGTCCTAGTGACAGTCAATATTGGCAGTTTCTGATCTTCTCTGACAAGAAGCCTCGGAGGAGAGCCATGGAGAATAGGAGTTGTTTTTGAATAAACTGTGGGAAGGCTTAGTCAGAATAGGAAGGTGATGCAAAGACCTGAGGGTAGGTAGCCCCAAGCAGTGATGTTCCTTGGAGATACCTAGTCCCTGCAGGGGAAGGAGGAGGCAATGGAATGCAGGAATTTCAACAGAGAGGGGAAGGACTGCCTTCAGTCCTTGAGAGAGCCTGCAGGACTCTGACATGCAGTGTCTCCACACGGGGGACTCTGGAGTCCAGCATTTCTTGGCGAATGGAGGACTTCTGCCATGCAAGCTGGCTTTGTCCTGTAGGGATGCTGGAAGCAACGGAGGGAAGAAGTGCTTAAAAAGGCTTGGCATTGCTGGTGATGAGAGCATGAGACTGGGAGCAGAGAGGCTTAAGTTCTCTACGCTCTAACAGGCTTTAAGATGAAACATAGAGGAAAAGGATTTATTTTTCTTGGTAAGTGCTGGAATTTGATTTATTTTTAATGAAACAAACCTTGCTAACTCACCTCTGTCTTATACCATAGATCTCAAGAACCCAACAGACTCTTCCGTGCATAGTCCCTTCACCAAGCGTCAGGGCTTCACATCAACTTCAACCATGATAGAAGTGTTCATGCAGGAGAAACAGCCAGTGGTGACTGCCTCCACAACCACGCCGGCACCCCCATCCTCACCACTGCCTAGCAAAACCAATCCGGTTCCCCAGATGTCCCCAGGGTCCTCGGACAACCAGTCCTCAAGTCCCCAGCCAGCACAGCAGAAGCTCAAGCAGCAAAAGAAAAAAGCGTCGTTAACATCAAAGGTGCAGACCAGTCGTGGGGAAGGAGGCATCAAGTTGTGTTAGAGCTGCCATTTGGGCTGCTGAGGGAAGGTCTGGGCTTGACCTTCCTGCTGTTTGCACTGAGTGTTTGTGGAGGTGATGGAATTGTGTGCCTGTCTGGGTGGAACAGTGTAATTCAGGGGCTACAAGCCTGTAACTGGCATTGTGTGCTGGGTATTGAAGTCATTCTCTGGGCTAATCACCAGGAATGACTGACATGTTCTATTGTTCCTCCTTTGCAGATTCCTGCACTTGCAGTGGAAATGCCTGGCTCGTCAGATATCTCAGGGCTAAACCTGCAGTTTGGGGCGTTACAGTTTGGTTCAGAGCCTGTTCTTGCAGAGTACGAATCAACACCCACAACCAGTGTTGCCGTTAGCCAGTCTCAGAGCAGCCTCTACACCAGCTCGGCCAGGTGAGGACCAGGAACCTATTCATCCAAGCACGCAACTTTAGAAGTTCTCTGGTCCTGTCAACTTGAATTGTCGTGCATACTAGTAGACCCTTTCTGGCTGTGCTTTGGTCACAAAGGGGGGACAGTGTATGCAACAGCAAAGCACAAGTTGCCAGCAGACTCATTGGGCAGCTCTGTGGCTCTTTGGCCTGCGGTACTTGCACATAAAGCAGTTTTCCTGCAGCCCTTAAACTGTGTTGTTGAAAACACAGGAGGGGCATCCCCAGTACAACTGCTCCATGTCTCTGGTGAACAGATTCTGAGTGCTTTGTCCTTTTTGCCTGGCAAACTGGGACACAGTGGGGTAGGTGCATCTACAGTGATGGTGCATTTGTCTTCTGTTGGGCTGACCTTAGTAACTGGCCAATGCCTTGAGTACTGGGACCTGAGTGGTGGCAGCTACTCAGTGTTGAAGTGTTGCTGAAGGCACAGCATTGAGTGAGGCAAGGCTGCAGCTGAATGTCCATGGTTGAGCTAGCCCTGCTCTTTGGGCATGTTTCTTGGCTTGGCCGCTTCATGTGGTGCCTTTATACTAGTGCTTGGGACTTTTTATCTTGAGTATTTGAAGTGAAGAGCCCAGTCTGAGTCATCAGCTTATCATAGGGCTGTTTGGGAGAAAAATGGATGAACACTTTTTTTTTTCCTTTTGTAGTGAATCTTCATCCACAATTTCGTCCAATCAAAGCCAGGAGTCTGGTTACCAGAGTGGCACAATACAGACAGCAACATTTACCTCCCAGAACAGTGCTCAGGGACCACTGTATGAACAGAGATCCACCCAGACGAGGCGATACCCAAATTCAATCTCCTCCTCACCCCAGAAAGATCTGACGCAGGCTAAGGTAAGAGAACAGCTTTGCTCACCCATGGTGCTGAGTGAGCCTCATGTGTGAAGTGTCTCAGGGGAAGCTGAATGACTTATCAAATGGTTCTGTGATACTCCAGCCACACTGTGTGGCTCCTGGGCTCTAATGAGAGCTCTCTTCTGACTGCTGTGTTTTGTGCCTGGGCCTGGGCCACTGGGGTTAACAGCTGTCAGATTGATTGCAGGGCATGTGTTGTGTCATGTACAGTTACCCTGCTAGAGAGGGGCATGCAGACAAAGAATTTTGTTTTGTGTTAAGGGTTTGATTCTTGTATGCTGCACACTGGTTCAGTAACTTCAGGTTTGGCTAATGAACTTGTATTGAGAATGTTGAGGCAGTCTAACTACCAGCAGCAGAAAAACTTCTTGCGCTGATTTCTCTAATATACACTTGGGGACCGTGCTGGCATGGGGCTAGACCTTGGGACTGACCAAAACACAGTCTGGTGACACATGCTGGTAGCAGGACCTTTTCATAACTGGGGACGGGAGTGTGGGAGAGAGGGGACACTGCCTCTGGAAATGTGTGGCTATAATGCCCAGTACTTCTTTTTTCTCTTCTTTCTCAGAATGGTTTCAGTTCTGTACAACCCACGCCATTACAAACCACGCAGGCTGTTGAAGGTAAGAGTCTTGCCAGTACAGTGGGTGTCCTGCATCTCCTGTGCTCATGTTCTCTGCTTTGAATGAGAAGTTTTATCTGTGCTGATAGCAAGTCCTTTCCTTGCTGGACTAATTGCTGCCATTCAGTTTATTTGCTTGCCATAAAACATTCAGCTTTCTGCTGATCCTTGAGATCCTGGAGGAGTCATCTATGACAATAATTTACTCTGCTTTGTGTGTGGAACGCACTTCATCTGTAGGTCTTGAAGCTCTTTGCAGAGCCAGTGGTAGTGTTGGGGTAAAGTGAGACGTAGAACACAATCTTAAGTGTGTAACTGTTTGGCAGCACTGAGGGAAGCCCCGAATCCCTCAGCACCTCTAGCTGATCACTTGCTGATCCTTGCCCTTGCGTTACCCTCTGGAATTGCCAGTAGCTGCCCTTAACCCAAGGCTTTTGTTCTCAGGTGCTACAGGCCCTGCAGTGAAGTCCGACTCTCCATCTGCTCCCAGTATTGCATCTCTCAGTGATGGGGTGTCTGCATCATCCTTGCTGACAACAGCCAGCCAACACTCAACAGCTCTGAGCAGCCTGAGCCACAGTGAGGAGCTCCCCAGTACAACCACTGCCCAGCTCAGCAGGTGAGTGAGTGGTCAGGGGTGGATTTCTGAAGAAGCAGAAGTAGAAGCAGGAATCTATAGGAGACATCAGAGTTTGTCTCATGCAATGGGGAAGACTAAGGTCACTCATCCCATTTGAGAAGATGAAAAATGGCATGGTGCTACCAATGTTGACTCTCTCACCTTGGTCAGACAACGTTTCATTTCTCTTTTGTCAGTGCATTACCCACCCAGCAGAACAGTCTGTCCTCATCCACATCCTCTGGGCGAACATCAACTTCAACTCTTTTGGTGAGTCTGGGTATGCTCTCACACTGCATACCCCATTTCTGCTCAGCTTGGCGAGAGTCTGCTGGGGTGCCTGACCTTGGGGCTGCCGTTGTGACAGGACCTGCCAGGCTGCTGCTGTCCTGCTGGAGTTCGGGTGCTGTATGAAGAGAGATGACAGGGGGTTATGTCAGAACACTGTCTGTGCACCTGTGGCTCAAGGCTGTTGACACCCTGCTTGTTTCTGACTGAGCAGCACCTTCTTTCGAGCCTGTAGTAGCCCTTTGAAGGTGCTGCAGAGTCACAGCCACGTGTCAGAGCAAACTGATAGCTGATGCAGTGGAACCAAATAAATATTTCTACTCGTGGGGCTCTTGGAGTACAGTTCCTGGGTATTGGCTTCTGCAGCAGAATAAATCACCCTGCTGCAAATGTGGTGTCAAGCCCTGCTCCGCTCATCAGATAGGTGTGTTGGGATGTAACCATGAGAGGTGTTTGTGAGCATTAGGGCTGCTGTCAGGACTTTGGACTTAAGTCAGGCTCACTGCAGAAACATCCACATGCAGACAGAGGTGCATCATGTTCTGCATGGAGAGTGTCCTGTGGTACCTGTGCACTTGGTTTCAACTGCCTGATCCCCTGACTCTCCTGCCTTCCTTCCCTAGCACACAAGTGTGGAGAGTGAAGCAAGCCTCCATTCTTCTGCTAGTACTTTCTCCACCTCCTCCAGCACGGTGTCAGTTGCCCCACCGGTTGTCAGTGTTTCATCCAGCCTCAGCAGTGTCAGCAGCCTGGGCCTCAGCCTCAGCAGCAACTCCACAGTGACAGCCTCAACTCGCAGCTCCGTTGCAACCACATCAGGTACTTTCTTGGGTACTGCTGTACCAGAGAACAGTGTGAGGGTTAAGAGAGCAAGCTTCTGCTGTTTGCTTCACTGTGGAACTTTCTCTTCCTTTTTCAGGAAAAGCCCCTCCTAATCTCCCTCCTGGAGTCCCACCGTTGTTGCCTAATCCATACATCATGGCTCCAGGGTTGCTACATGCCTATCCAGTGAGTGGAACTTTGCAGTGGTGTCATGCCACCAGGTCCCTCCGAGCTCCCTCTGCAGCAGTGAGGGATGTAGCATAGTGGGGAAACTAAAATCTATGACATAGCCCAGCAGAGCTGCTTTGGGCAGGCAGAGTTTGGACCTGCTGTTTTTTCCACATGATTTCCATGTGCCCGTGGAGGTAAATGTGTGTCATGATTACCCCAGAGCACAGTCTATGTGCCTGTTCCCCGCAGCCTCTCCAGCCTTTGCAGAGCCGTTGGGCACAGCACAGTGTGTGAAAGCACAGAGCTGTGTTAGGAACATGGTGTGACAAAAGGCAAACAGTCAGGGCAAGGGTAGCAATGGCCACAAAGTCTAGGAGTGTGTGTCACACCCTCTCCTAAAGATGAGGATAGATTTCAGTTTTGTATGATTTCCAGAGAAAGACTGTTGAGTGACTTTATGGTCTGGAGCACTGTCCTCTGAGCAACTCACAGGAACTTCTGACAGCATCAACATGTGTAGAAGCTCTGCCTGCACCTGGTGGCTCGTGTGACTGCTGATGGGCTACTTCTGTCTTTCTCTCATGTTTATCTAAATGTTTAATCTAAAATTAGGTGTCCTTATGTAGTCCATGTCCCTAATATCATCTCTGGCTCTTTTTCTAGCCACAGGTGTATGGATATGATGACTTGCAAATGCTCCAGACAAGATTCCCGTTGGTGAGTACTGCAGAATGACAAAGATATGCCACTTCCACTGGTGCTGCTTGGATAGGGACAGGGCAGTCTCCATCCGAGCAGCATTCCTGGAGAGGTGGCATAATGGGGTGCTGAGTGGATGCACCTCTCCGTAGCAGCAGTGAGGAGTTAATCAGTTGCTCTTTGGCACATTGGGAGCTGGCAGCATGAGTTACTCATACAGCAGCATTCCTTGTGGAGCCAGAGAACATGAGTTACAATAGCAGGGCTGTTATAGAGATTCACCTCTGATCCATGACAGAGCCAGTGATATCAAATACCTGATGAGAATGGGCTTCATTTAGCAATAGGACATGGCCATTTTCTTGTGAAGCAGGGGGAAAAGTCTAGGCAGTTTAAGAATTGCATACCAGTAGACCTTATCTAGTTCTTCTAATAGACAGATGAGGAGGATGGTACATGCTACAAAAAGCTGGGGCTGCTGTAGGTCATGATCAGCCTGAATGTGGCTGGTTGAACTGCAATCCTCAGGTACATCTTGAAGCTACAGTACAGAAATACCTTTCTCCCAAAAGATACTGCTTTGCATTTTGGATAGAGCTCATAAAATGTCTTCTCCTTTTGTTTTTATTCATCAGGATTACTACAGCATCCCATTCCCTACACCCACCACACCACTGACTGGAAGAGATGGCAGCCTGAGCAGCAATCCATACTCTGGTAGGGAAAAAGACTGCTCTGATTCCCATCCTACCAGGGTTTGTGCTGCTTCTACTAGTGTCCTGTGTCTTTGTCCACTGGAGCTACATCTGCACCTGCACTGTGCCTCCTGCACTGCTTTTGGTTTGGAGCATGCCTCTCAAAGCTAAATTCTTGCCTACCCTTTGAGCATGTGGTTGTGTTAAGGTCTGATACTGAGAAGTGGCGGGCAAAGTAGGAGTTAATGGGGCAGTTGGAAAAGGGAGTGAGGAAGGACTGAAAGATTCTGCAAGGCCTACAACTGGGGGACTGTTTTCCAGGTGGTTGTGGAGCAGGTGGTAAGCAGTGTTTCTCAAGCAATGAGAGTAAAAATAGAAAAAACCACAAAATACGGAGAAATTACTTTTTTTTTTCCTATGGGACAGTCTCATGGAGAAAGCAAGTGAGAAAGTTGAGACCTGTCATACTCAATCCAAGCACTCAGTAGGTGTATGACCTTTCAATGACCTTGGTAAGTGCATTAATGCACTACCACGGTGGGCAGTGACTATGTTGAGGTTTCACATGCTTTAGGAATTGTTGCACTTGGAGGTTTGCTCTTTTTCCAGCACCACTTCTCCTCAGCTTGGCAGGAGCTAGTTTGTGTGGAAGTGCTTTTGCCCTGCTGAGGCTGAAATGCCAAGCTCAGAGCATGGCGCCATGTGAGCTCTGAATTAGGAGAGTGTTTGCATGCAAGAGCCAAGCAGGTGCTCGTCAGGATCAGCTCAGGAAACTTCCCCCAGCCCTGTAGCCAAGCCCTGCACAGCCCAGGCACAAATCGGGGTTGTGTTCAGTCCTGCTAGTGGTGCACGGAGAGGGATGAGGGACAGGCTCTGCTAGCAGGTTTAACCAGTGCCAAATTGTGGGTTTAGTTATTGTGGCTTCCCTTTGCCTCTGTAGTGCTGTTAGGGCCAAGGAGCAATTAATAGCTTCACCTTATCAGTGTGCAAAGGTCTGAAGGCCACAGTCCTTGGCACTGGCAGGAGGTGGTGTGTGGAGGGGTGTGATTGAAGTCACTGTTTATCAAAAGACTCAGTCACCTTTGGGCTGAGTTGGAATGGGCCAGGACCTAGCATCTGTTCTTCACTCTCACCTCCTCTCTTTCAGGTGACTTAACAAAATTTGGCCGTGGTGATGCCTCTTCCCCTGCTCCTGCAACAACTCTGGCACAGCCTCAGCAGAGCCAAACCCAGACTCACCACACTACGCAGCAGACGTTCCTGAACCCGGCGCTGCCTCCTGGCTACAGCTACACCAGTCTGCCATATTACACAGGGGTACCAGGGCTCCCCAGCACCTTCCAGTATGGGCCCGCTGTGTTCCCTGTGAGTTTCCCAGAGGCAAGGTGTGGGATTTGGACAGAAAGGTGGCACAGCAAAGCCTCTTCTCATTCTGTTCCTCTCTGTTCTGTAGGTTGCTCCTACCTCTTCCAAGCAGCATGGTGTGAATGTCAGCGTCAATGCATCAGCAACCCCTTTCCAGCAGCCCAGTGGCTATGGCTCTCATGGGTACAGCACTGGTAAGAGACCCACAAAAGCACTTTCCACAGCAGCAGGACTTTCTCCCAGTCTTACTGGCTGTGATGGGGACTGCTGTCTTACAGCAGTAATAGAGAAAAATGCCAGGGGTGCCACTCCAAAATAGTTTGATTATCCTTAGAAAGGCCCAGGATTGTTCTGCATCTAGGTCTGGAACACATTTGGGGGTTATAGATCACTTCATGCCCTTCTCTGTGCCCTGCAGTCAGCTGTCTGGGCCCGTGGACCACTATCAGAAGCTTAAGCTGCTGAATTGTTTGGTTTGTTGTTCTTTTAACTGCCTATATGTGATTAACAGAACAGCAATTGTTCTGGATTCAAACTTGTTTCCCACCAATGTTTGGCAGACACTTTCTGGGGAAGTGTCCTTGATTCAAAGATGCAGGAAGGTCATGAACCTGCTGCCTGTTTTGGTACTTGGTTAGTGTCTGGCTGACTTACACAGGGCTGCATTTGGCTTCCTCTTCTAGTCTTTAAATTCCTTGTGTCACTTTTTTCACTGCATTAGAGTACTTCAAGACAGTATTTTCTGTTTGCGAAGGTATTTCAGCTTTTTACCAGGTCACCTGGTGCTGAGTCCTTCAAACTGCTTTTACTTCAGCACTTTTTCCAGGCCTTAAATGATGGCTGGGATGTCCTCTGGGCCACCCTCTTTTATTAACAGCCTGGGGCTTGTGTTGTCAGTCACTGCACCAGCCATCTCAGCCCATAGCTGAGTTGCCTTTACATGTGATTGCCTGTTTTTCACCCGAGGAGCTTTTGGACTGTTCTTGCTGCTGTGCCACGTGCTGTGGGTTTGTTTCCCATCTCCCCTCAGACCTGCTGTTCTCTATGTGTTTCTCTGAGTGGCAGCCAGCCCTTCAGACGGTTTCTGGAGACATTTTGAAACTCTGTGTGTCCAGAGCAAAATAGCCCATATAGGTGCTTTGCATGTGCTCATGCCAGGGCCTGGCTGCTGAGGCTGGTCTGTCTGCAGATCTTCTCTGACATATGGAGCTCTCCACCAGGTGCTGCTGGTGTTAGCAGCAAGCAGTTCCTGCTGACCCACTGGCTGCTGCCTAACACCCATCTCTCGCTTCTCCCCAGGTGTATCCGTGACATCCAGTAATACAGGCGTGCCAGACATCTCGGGCTCTGTCTACTCCAAAACTCAGGTTAGTGTCTGTGAGTGTTTCCTGCATTGCTGGGGAGGACAAGCCAAGCTCTGAGACAGCCTCCCTGGGCAATGAGGTCTCTTCCCCTTGGATCAGTCAGCCAGGGAGAAGGGAAATGCTTGACCTTTCCCAGCTTACAGCAATTCCAAGCCCAGAAAGAGCCATAGGAAGGGATTCTGTTCTCTGTACCATATGCTGACTCTGGCACTGTGATGTGTAGAGATGGGGAGGGGCAGACTCCCAGCCTGGCTCCCAGCCCTTATTCTGCCATTGGCATCTCCTTCTTAGCAATCCTTCGAGAAGCAGGGATTTCACACTGGAACCCCAGCAGCCTCTTTCAACCTGCCTTCGGCGCTGGGCAGCGGCGGCCCCATCAACCCTGCAACAGCAGCGGCATATCCCCCCACCCCTTTCATGCACATCCTGACCCCGCATCAGCAGCCTCACTCGCAGATCCTCCACCACCACCTGCAGCAGGATGGGCAGGTAAGCAATGCCCTTGGCACCTCAGCCCCTTAGTGGGGTATTGCCTAGGGCTCTTGCTCCCCCTTTACTTCCCTGGTCCCTCTCTTCCTCCCTGCCTCCCTCCCTCATGCTCTGCGGCGGACACACAGAGTGACATGCACATGCTCACACCTGCACATACACACAGGGCTGGTGAGAGGATGAGGTGAGAAGGAAGGCCTGGGTTGCACTCTGGCAGGGTGGGCCCTCAGCACAACCTCCCTGCTGCTGGGCTGCACCAGATTTGGCCAGGTAGTGCCCCCTCACGCAGACACATCTGGGGCACCCCGACCTCCCCCATCCTCAGGGCGGCAGCTCTGCAGGCCACCACTAAAGGGGTTACTCGCCAGAGCCATGACCCTGCAGGAGCTTTCAGGTCTAACTATGGATTTCTATTGTCATAGTTTGTCCCTTTATTTTACATATCCTGGTACTGCAACAGCTTCCATATTTGCAGATGATACTGTGCTGCCAACGCCAGCAGGAAGATCAGGTAATGAACTCTTGGAAAATGCATTGCACTTGCCCTGGGCTCTGCCCCCGCCCCTAAGGCTCCTCAGGATCACATAGCCCTTTCCTTCTCTCCCATGGCCCCACGAGACGAGGAGAGAGATCCTCAGTCAGTATGTGCACACACACACACCTGCGCGCAGACACAACCTGTACCAACCCTTCCCTGTCTCCCTTCTCCTTGCTGCTCAGTGGCCGCGCAAGCTGCCCACAGCCCTGTGCACTGCTGGCCTGGAGCAAGATGTGGAGCCAAGGGAGGGTGCTGGGGCACAGATGGTGCAGCTGCGAGATGCTGGAGGCAGCCCCTGCCCCAGTGCCAGGGAGCTCAGCTGGGCTGAGGCGGATCAGCGGCTGCCAAGGAGCTGTTGCCCAGAGCACCTGGCTGGGGCCATCTTCTGGGGCCGAGGCATTGCCAGTGTTGCCCTGTGGAGTAGGATGGGGGTGGTTCCCCTGCACTCACCACCCGCTTCTCCTTCGGCCCTTTCCCACAGAGCGGCTCAGGGCAGCGCAGCCAAGGCAGCTCCATCCCCCAGAAATCCCAGGCCAACAAGTCCGCCTACAACAGCTACAGCTGGGGTGCCAACTGAGACTGGGCCCCCTCACCACCACTTGCTTCCGGAAGAGAATCGCAGTGACCCCGATGATGAGGAAGGATCCCAGGGAGGAGAGAGCCCTGCAGTGGGGAGGGCCCAGGCCTCCAGCCCCAGCAGGGCCCCGCAGGGCAGGCCGCAGGCAATTCTGCGTTGTCTGTCTTCAGCCACTTTCCTGTTGTATGTAATATAGAATTTGTATTTTTTTCTTTTTTTTCCTTTTTTTTTTTTCTCTCTCTCCGCATTCAGATCTGAACCGTTTGCCGTAGGGGCCTTTTTGGTTTTTACTCCTTTCTATCCCCTCTCCCATCCAGCTGCCCCAGAATCTCAGATCCAAAGGAGTGGAAGCTGCGAGTCGCCTACAGCAAACCCCCTTATTATTAGGATTAAGACCAGTAATTGATATGAGCAGCATTGTAAGATGAATTAGTTGAAGTGTTTTTTTTGTACCGTGTTCTAAATTTAATGGATAAATGTGTCTTGTATATAAAAACAAAAACCCCATGCTGTCCTCTAGTTCTCTCATTTCTCCCCCACCCCGGCAAGGGGTCCCCCCTGGTATTTTATGTTCTCCATCTGCGTCCCAGCATCCTCAAGGGCCCAGAGTGCAGGTCCTGCCCTGCTTTGCACGCTGTAAGTATCTTCTGCTTTTGAGTTGGGGATTTTTTATTTTCTTTTTTTGTTTTGTTTTATGGGGTTTGGTTTGGTTTTTTGGATTTTTTTTTTTTGTTTGAGTTTTTCTATGCAGTCCAGATCTTGTATTTTTCAGTTCCACTTGATCCCTTCAGCTGCAGCCCCGACCGGGGATTTACTGAAGAGAATAAAGATCACAAAGTGATGTGTGTATTTTTTCCACCTTCTCAGCCTTGTTCCCTATTTTTGGTGCAGGGGGTGGGCGGCCCTGGGCAGTGGGGGCAGTGCTTCCCCACTCCTCCAGCTTCTTGCTGGTGTTTTTGTCCACTTTTGTGGATTTTTCCTTTTCCCAGCTGCTGCACTGGGCAGCAGGATGCCAGCACAGGGAAAATCCCACTGTCCTACCCCTCCCTTCTCTGAGGCCCTCATCCTTCATTTTTGCCTCCTAGTGTGCTCTGCCTGATGTCCCTACTGCTCTGGTGCTGCTGGTTCTCCCTTTTGGAGGCTGAGGGGTGCTCTCCCCAGCCCCCTCCTCCCCATGAGATCAGCGGGACACTCACGGGTGGGTGGTCACAGGTGCAGGGGAGGGCAGTGAGACCACTGGTGCAGCAGGAAGCAGTGCCTGTCCCTGCAGTGGCTGCTGAGNGCGCTTCGCGGCAGCGCGACCCGGGCGCGGCGGCGGGACGGGGCAGCGGGACCTAGAGAGGGATGAGCTTCTACGACGTGTTTCGCGGCTTCTTCGGGTTCCCGGGACGGTGCAGGTAACCGGGACGCTGCCCGTCCCCTGGGTCTCCCCGGCCTCACCCGCACAAACCCTGTCCTTCTCTCAACCCCCGGTTGCCCCACCCGCCCCGGTCGTTCCCCGGTTGCTCCGGGCTGTGGCTCACTGCCGCGGTCCCGCAGACCCCGGGACCCGCTGTTCGGCGGCGCGACGTGGGACGAGGAGGAGGAGGAGGATGGCAGACCGTCCATGTCGCAGCGCCCCCAGGACTTCGGCTTCAGCTCTGGCTCATCCCGCGGCGCCTTCGAGGAGCTATTCCGGGACATGGGCGAGCTCCTAGGCGTCTTGGGAGGGTTCTGGGCCGAGCCTCAGCAGCCTTTCGGTGGGTTCGGGAAGGGCNTGCCTTTGACCCTGTGCTTCCCCTCAGCCTCCTCGCTGCAAGGTAAGGGACTGGCGGTTTGGGGGGTCCTTGCCGCGGTGGGGGCCAAAGTTGGAGTCCTCCTGTGCTGTGTGGGCCTGGTGGGGGAGCGGCAGGGCTGAGATGGACTCATGGAGCTCAACTGGGGGCATAGAGCAGGGCTGTAGGAGCACAGGTACC
>VXBB01014408.1:41851-74702 GCA_013399915.1 Illadopsis cleaveri
CCCCGGTCGTTCCCCGGTTGCTCCGGGCTGTGGCTCACTGCCGCGGTCCCGCAGACCCCGGGACCCGCTGTTCGGCGGCGCGACGTGGGACGAGGAGGAGGAGGAGGATGGCAGCCCGTCCATGTCGCAGCGCCCCCAGGACTTCGGCTTCAGCTCTGGCTCATCCCGCGGCGCCTTCGAGGAGCTATTCCGGGACATGGGCGAGCTCCTAGGCGTCTTGGGAGGGTTCTGGGCCGAGCCTCAGCAGCCTTTCGGTGGGTTCGGGAAGGGCCGAGCGAGACTCTTGGGGCTGCTCAGAGCCCCTCGGCCTAACCGACGCCCTTCTGCTGCGCAGAGCCCGCCCTGGCGGGCCGCGGTGAAGGCAGCGCAAGGCGACCGCTGCGGGACTCGATGCTGAAGCACCCGGAGAGTCCCTCTACCAGCGCAGCCCCGGAGAGCTCCGGAGGCACCGGCGATCTGGGCCAACCATGGAGACCCTTCATAGGGGTGGGTGAGGGTCTGGGATCCGCCTCCCGCAGACTGAACAGCAGTAGCCAGCTCTGTGCTGTTGCAGTGTTGCCCCAGTGTCGTGCTTTGCCTCCCGTCACTGGCGTCATTGGTACGTGGCTTTATCTTGCAGCTGGAAGATGCTCACCGAGCTCCTCCTGGCCTCAAGGAAGACCAAGGTGGGTGCTGGGAACAGGGGCTGGGGGGCCTCTGCCCTCCCTGCTCCACCCACCTGTGCTACCACAGCCTCTGGGATATGTACCCCTGCTGTGGCCACCATCTTACATCTCCCCCCAGATCTGGACTCCCAGGTCTCCTCCGTGGGGCTGGGGACCATCCTGAGACCCAACGAGCCCAAGTCCCACTCTTACTTCCAGAGTGTCTCTGTCACCAAAGTGACTCTCCCTGATGGGGTGAGTGTCCCTGCAGGTGCAGCAGAGCTGTGGGAGACCTGGAGATGCCATCCCCGTGGCTGGGGACTCTCTCAGGGCTCCACACTCTTCACAGGCAGTAGAGGAGTGCCGCACTGTGCAGGACAGCCAGGGCCGCCGGGAGACAACAGTGACGCGCTGGAGGGGGGACCAGGCCTTCATCACCACCACCAAGGAGGATGGGGAGAAGAAGGACTACCAGGAGGAGGTGGTCAACATGGATGATCGTGAGTCCCCGGGGAGTCTAGGGAGGACAGAAGGAGTGGACGGGGGCCCCACTGAGGGAGTTCTCCCTGCCCTCTTAGGAGAGCTGGCATGGTTTGCTGGCATGTGGCCACAGCAAGATGAGCTTCGTGCTGCCAACCTGAGTGACCCTTCATCTGTGCTGGGCAGCTTCTTCCGACGCTGGTTCTCAAGCTGGTAGCTGTGTCTAGTCCTGACTGAGCAGACCATATGTGTGACAGGTGCAGGCTGGGGGGGACTCTGGGCTTGCTAGGCCTGTCAGAGCAGGCAGTGGGCAACAGCCTCTTCTTACCTCCTGTTTTTGTTGTAGATGGGTCAGATCTTGCTGGGAAACGGTGCCTGGGCTGGAGGCTGCCCACCTGCAGCGCTGCAGAGCCACAGGGACCCCTGTGGGGGCCGAGTGTATGTGTGTATAAAGCAATAAAGTCTATTTATGCTAAACAGTGACCTTCCATGCTCCTTCAGACTGGAATCTCATGGGTTTGGAGGCAGATTCCCCCTGTCCACCAGGATGACACTGGGGAGCTGCCTCAGGAGTGCAGGTGGTTGCCAGGCTCCTGTGCCTGCACTGCTCCCTTCTTACCTTCCTCTCCCATTTCCCTGCCCAATGCTGTGCTAATGCCTCCCCTGGGCCACTCTTGAGGGCCTTTCCAGGGCCTCTTTATTAGTGTTGACTGCAGCTGTGGCTTGGGCAGGGATAAAGGGGGTTCCTGGCCAGGAAATACTTGTGCCTGCTCACCTGAGTGAGGTCTTGGCTCCCTAGAGCCACTTAGGGATCCGGGTGCTCCCACCCAGCCTGGCCCTACTGGGGTGCAAGGTGTCCCTGGCCCCACACAGGACTCTGGTCCCCACCAGGCGTCTCCCTTGGTGCAGCCATGATTGGTTTAAAGTCTGCACATAATCACCCACCTGGCTCTGGGGCTCATAAAACCTGCTGCGAATGAGACATCTACACCACTCTCACTCCTGCGACTGCTGTCACTGCTGCCCTTGCCTGGTTGGCACTATGGGCACCACTTCTTTCTTGAAGAGGGTCCGGGGTCTGCTCCGCATCCGGAATCAGCTGGTGCGAGAATGCCTGGCTGAGCTGCTGGCCACCTTCATGCTCATTGTGAGTAGGGCAGACAGGTGGGCTGGGGCAGTGGGTCATGTGGGTGGCACAGGGCTGATGGTAGGGTGGTGGCAGGTGCTAGACGTCCCAGGGCTCTGCTGCTTGCCCTATGGGGTTGGAGGGGTTTGGGTATGCGCTACACTCAAAAGTGCAACTCAGCACTGTCTGTCCTCCCACTTGGACCCTGTTCCCGCAGCATGGTCTGCCCTGTGCTGTGGCTGTGGTGCAATCAGGGTGTGGTGCTGGGCACTGTGTGCCTCAATACTTCCTGCCTTAGAGCAGGCAAAGGTTGGGACTCTGGTGCTGTTCTTAGCATTTGAGCTGCATCCCACGATGGCAAATGGTGTCCCTGTGGCTATGTTGTGGCACCTCTTCTCCAACACCTCCCCACAGAAAGCAGTTTACTTAATTGCTTATAATTTGGTTGCTTTGCCATCAAAATCACAAGCAAGGGCAGTAAGGACTACCCTGTCTGGTGTCCAAGTATTGGGGAGCAAAACCAGGGGGGCAGTACCAGCATAGCCCTTGCCTTGCTGCCCTGCAGTATCAGCGGTGGGAGGGTCTCTGCACAAGGCCACCAGGGCTGAGGTGGGATTACATTCCTTTTCTCCAGATAATCACCCTGAGCAGCTCTGCACAGAAGATCACGAGCTCTGAGATGAAGGGGAACCTCCTCACCAGCTACCTGGGAGGTGCCCTGGCTGTCATGGTGGGCGTCTACACAGCGGGGGGAATCTCTGGTGAGACAGAGGAAAGGGTCCCAACTCTTGCTATCCTCTGGCTCTGAGTCTCCCAGGACCCTCCACTCCCAGCCCTTCTCCCTACTCCATTGCAGGGGCCCACATGAACCCAGCGTTCTCCTTTGCCATGTGCCTGATAGAGCAGTTTCCCTGGTGGAAGTTTCCCATCTTTGTAGTTGTGCAGACCTTGGGATCTTTCATATCTGCTGGAGCTGTTTACATCCTCTACTATGGTATGGGGGAGCAACATTGGGCTAGAGAACCCCACAGTGATGGCTGGGGTGGCCAGGCTTATGGACATGCTTTACCTCTGTCCCAAGATGCCATCTGGCACTACAGCAATGGGACCCTTACTGTCTCTGGCCCCCGAGAAACTGCCTCCATCTTTGCCACTTACCCGGCTGACTATGTCTCCATCACCAATGGTTTCTTGGACCAGGTAGGTGCCACTGTCAGCTCCCCCAGCCCACTCAGTCCCCATGGTGCTGAGCTGCTATGTTGTCCTTGCAGGTGATCGGCACAGGGGTGCTGATGCTGGGTGTCATGGGTATCATGGACACCCGCAACAAGGCTGTCCCCAAGGGCCTGGAACCAGTGGTTGTGGCTCTCTTGGTGCTCTCCATCGAGTCCTCCATGGGGGCCAACTGTGGCTGCCCCCTGAACCCTGCACGGGACTTAGGGCCCCGGCTCTTCACCTATGTGGCAGGCTGGGGCCCTGAGGTCTTCAGGTGGGTACAGCGAAGGGGGTGAGGTGGGGATAGCAGGGATGATCCCCAGCCCACCATGTCCTGTCCTCAGCAGGGGCAATGGGTGGTGGTGGGTGCCACTGGTAGCACCACTGCTGGGGGCCGCCGTGGGCACGTACCTGTACCAGCTCTTTGTGACTTTCCACTACCCGGAGGAGGACAGCGAAATCCTGGCAGAGCAGGGCTCCATCGTTCTAGTCAACACCACCATCGACCCAGACATTAGGATGTTGCCCAAGGAGAAGGACACTGGGGAGTCCGTGCCTGCCGGGTATCCCCCATCACCATCCAACAGCAGCACAGTCTCCCCCACAGTCCCTGTCACATCATTAAAACAGTCCTGAGGGCACCGGGTGTCTTGTCTATGGACATGGGGGTGCAGGGATATGGTGGAGGCTGTGCCCTCCAGCCCCCAGGGGAAGGCCGGCCAGACCTGGCTGCAGGGGGACCCCAGCCCGGGGGACACGTACTGCTAAGTGTGGGGGTTGCCCCACTGGGATCTGGGGCTGTCCCCGGGCCCCCCGGCATTGCCCCCTGGCAACCCGTGGGGCTGTCTCTGGCCCCCCAGGACCCACACGGCTCCCTGGGACCTCATGGAGCCGACCCGCTGGCCAGGACGCCGCCGGGGTTGCAGTTTGGACCGCCCCCCGTGGCCGCGTTCCGTCGCTTCCCCACGCCCCCNNNAGCTAAAGGGGGCGGGGGGTGCAGACTTTAGGGGGTTGCGGGTGCGGGACTGGGAATACAGCAAAGCAGGGCTGAGGGAGCAGAGGTGTGATCTGAAGGTGCACTATCTAGGGGTGCAGGGCTGTAAGGGTCTGGTGACCTCGGGGTGCCGAGCTGGGGGAGCAGATAAGTCAGACAGGGGATGCAGAATCTGGGGCTCTGGGAATACAGGTAAGTAGAGCTGGGTGTCTAGCAGTGCAGGCTTGGGGGGATCTGGGGATGGAGAACTTGGTGGTGGAGGTACAGTTAATCAAGGCTGAAGCTCTAGGTGTGCAGGGGTACAGGTCCTGGCATGGGGGAGCACAGGTCACATGACACCTGGGGAGACTCCCTGTTCCCTGCCTTCTGGGATTCTGAGACTAGCTTAGCTCTCAGGATGGAGAGGAGATTGGGGTGTCAGGGTTCAGGGTCTTGGGGCTGTCTGGCTGCAGATGTAGGGGGTGACAGGGTGCTGTGTTGCAGAGGAAGAGCGTCGAGTGCGAGCCAACGCACGGGAGTACAACGAGAAGTTCCAGTACGCAGTGAGTGAGGGGGGCCTGAACCCCTTCCCGGGGGTCCTTGGGCAGGTTTGTGAGGTTGGGGCCTGAATCACCCACACCTCAGTGGAGGGAGGGGGGAGGTGTTGTGACTAAAAAATAGATGTTTGTCCCTGAGAAATTGGTGCTGATGACATTGATGCCAATATAGCTGTGAGGCTGGATGGGCACAGTGCATTCTATGTGGAGGATAGGCCAAGGCCAAGAATCCTCTGGCTCTGTCCAGATCCCAGCCTGGTCCCACATCCCAATGGAGATCATGGGTCAGCTTCCAAAGGTGCCAGAGGAGGGCAGTGCTTGACCTCCCCCCATGTTGGAGGTTATCCCTGGCTGCTCCAGAGCTGGCTGCAGAAAGGGGAGAAGGGGGTCTGGGTTGGGGTGACCCTTGTGGGGGCCAGGTGCTGTTGCTGGAGGAGGCTGGTCCCAGGGTACCGGCTGGTGACTGAGACTGAGGAATTGGCTTTCCCAAGGCAGCTGCCAGAGGTAGCACTGGAGCAGGAGCCTGGCCCCCCAAAAGAGCACAGTGAGCCACAGCCCCTGCCCTCCAGAGTGATCTGATCTTGGGGGGTTATGGGGCCTTGGCAGCCTGTAAACTCCCTTTTTGCCCCTTCTGTCCCTAGAGCAACTGCATCAAGACCTCCAAGTACAACATTGTCACCTTCCTGCCTGTCAACCTCTTCGAGCAGTTCCAAGAAGTGGCCAACACCTATTTCCTCTTCCTCCTCATTCTGCAGGTGAGTGCAGTCCTTCCCTGCCTGGGCATAGAGCAGGACTCTGAGTAGTCCCATACTTTGGAAGCAGGGAGATTTAGCACCCTCAAGCAGGGGCAGCATGGGCCTGGGGCTGGCTGGTTCTGATGTAATTCCTGTTCCCTGTCCCTAGCTGATTCCTCAAATCTCTTCACTCTCTTGGTTTACCACCATCGTGCCTTTGGTTCTTGTCTTAACCATCACGGCGGTCAAAGATGCCACCGATGACTATGTGAGTGGTTCTCCCTGCATCCCTCTGCCCACTGGGAAGGGGGTTGGGATGCTGTGCAGGGGTGTGGTGTCCAGGGCCATGGCATTTGAGACTGTGTGGGAACACAGAACCCCATCCCCAAGAGGTTGACACTGCTGTCTCTTCCCCCTGATCCCAGTTCCGCCATAAAAGCGACAACCAGGTGAACAACCGGCAGTCTCAGGTCCTGATCGGTGGCGTGTGAGTGTCATGGGCACAAAGCAGTGGAGAGGGAGTCAGGGACCCTGCGGGACGTGGCACAGGGCAGTGGGCAGGGCTCCTGCCTGACTGCAGTTTGCTGTCCCTCTTCAGCCTTCGGCAGGAGCAGTGGATGAATGTCCGCGTTGGAGACATCATCAAGCTGGAGAACAACCAGTTTGTGGCGGTGAGTGCAGCCCTGAGACAAGTATGGTTCCAGCATGGTGGGTGGCACACAGGGACCATGGAAGGGTGTGATGCCACTCCCGCTTTGCTTCTGTGCTCTGCCATAACTTCGCAGGATGGGGACATTAGGAACTTCCAACCTAGAAGTTGCATTTAGGTTGGAGAGTGGAGCCATGTTTTGAACTCTGAGGATCTGGGCACTTGGAGCAATGGTGGCTAGGCTCAGGTGCAAAGGATATATGGGGTTAGGGACAGCCTTTGCAGAACTTCAGGGAGTTCCAAGGACATCCAAGGGCCAGGAGCTTCCCTGGGGAAGGCATCGGGGAGCCCCAGTGTTGGCATAATCCTTCACAAGTCTCTCCCAGCAGGCTGACCTCCTCCTCCTCTCCAGCAGTGAACCCCATGGGTTATGCTACATAGAGACTGCAGAGCTGGATGGGTAGGTGCCCCTACTTGCCTTGGGGGGCCCAGGGAAGGCAGGATGTGGGAGTGAGAGTGGGCTGCAGGCAGGGCAGGAGCTGCTGGGCAGCATCTGCAAAGGTCCTCCCTGCTAGCTGTCTCTAAACCGCATGTGGTGCCTTCTTGCCTGCAGAGAGACCAACATGAAGGTGCGTCAGGCCATCCCCATCACCGCGGAGCTGGGGAACACCAGCCAGCTGGCTTGCTTTGATGGTGAGTGCCTGCAACCAGCCTGCTGCCACAGGGCAGCCCCCACGTTCCTTGCTCTATCACCCTGGGTAGACAAGGACCAGCCACGTGGCATTGTCATACTGTGGCTTGAAGCGGATCTCTGGGAAGTCAGAGATGGTGCTGGGAGCACTGGGATGGAGCTGGCCATAAGGAGAAGGCAAGTCACAGCTGAGCCATACTGTGCACCCAGGTGAGGTGATTTGTGAACCCCCCAACAACAAGCTGGACAAGTTTGGTGGGACACTGTACTGGAAGGAGGACAAGTACCCCCTGAGCAACCAGAACATGCTGCTGCGGGGCTGCATCCTGCGTAACACCGAGTGGTGCTTTGGCCTCGTCATCTTTGCAGGTGGGCTGAGGCTGCAGCTGCTACTGTGCTGCACAGAGGGGAGGGAAAGACACCCCCTGATGCCTTCCCACTTCCCAGGACCTGACACAAAGCTGATGCAGAACAGTGGCCGAACCAAATTTAAGCGGACAAGCATTGACCGGCTGATGAACACGCTGGTGCTCTGGGTATGCACAAGGGAGATCGTGGGAGCCCTGGCTCTGCCCCAGTCAGGGCTCTGATGTACTGTCCTGTCCCCAGATCTTCGGGTTCCTGATGTGCATGGGAGTGATCCTGGCCATTGGCAATGCCATCTGGGAGCATGAGGTGGGCGTCTGCTTCCAGATCTACTTACCCTGGGACGAGGGGGTGCACAGTGCCTTCTTCTCTGGCTTCCTCTCCTTCTGGTCCTACATTATCATCCTCAACACTGTGGTGCCAATCTCGCTCTATGTGAGGTAGGGCAGGGGGCATAGGGGCTGGGCAGGGGTATGAGAAATTAGGGGTGCCCTCTGGGGAGGGGAGACAGAGATGGAGATTCACAGGCAGAATGGTATGTTCTGTGGGTGGGTGTGGGCTGCTCTCTTGGTGACAGGCCATGTCTGCCTTCAGGGATGCCTCAAGACCTGAGGACCCCACAGGTCCCTCAGGGCCCCCCAGCTTTGTCTGTCTGGCTGCTTGTCTCTCCCTACATTGGCTGCACACTGGCTATTTTGCTCTGCCCTCCTACAGCTCCCAGGCTCCTGCACTGTCCCCTTCTCTCTCTCTTTTAATTTTTCTCTCTTTTCGTTCCCTAGCATGGGTTCTGTCACTCTTAGCCCCGAGGTAAGAATGTGTCATCCCCACCTCTCCCACTAGCTCATTGCTGACTGCCCTGGGGGCTGGGGAGGGGTTCATGGTTTTTAGGTGTGTGAGATGCCTGGGGAGCCCCATGGGCTTCCCCCTGGGTGCCTTGCCTCAGTCTCCAGCCCTGGCTTAGTGGCGGCTGTCAGCAGGAATGCCTTGCAGGCCAGCCCCCGGGAAGGGTGTGGGAGCTAGCAAGCAGTTGGGGGCACCTGGGGTGCTGGAGTGCCCGGGGCACTGAGGGTCTGGGATGGGCATGTATATACCTGTCGTTGGCTCAGCAGAGTGTGCTGCCCTGCCCCAGTGACACCTAGCCATCCTCCCTGCAGCGTTGAGGTGATCCGGCTTGGGCATAGCTACTTCATCAACTGGGACAAGAAGATGTACTGTGCCAAGCGCCGGACGCCTGCTGAAGCCCGCACCACCACCCTCAATGAGGAGCTGGGGCAGGTGGAGTACATCTTCTCTGACAAGACTGGCACCCTCACCCAGAATATCATGGTTTTCAGCAAGTGCTCTGTGAACGGGCACAGCTATGGTAAATGCCAGCTGCCAGAGACAGACTGGGGCTGCCCACAGATTGGGGGTACACTGTGTCCTCACCTCCATTTGGGGCAGTCAGGGGACAAGGGGGCATAGCTGGAGCGTTGTGGGGCAACAACAGCTGCCATCGTGTTGCGTTCTCTGTCATGGTTAACTCCATACCCTGTTTTGCAGGTGAAGTGCAGGACATGCTGGGTCACAAGGTAGAGCTGGGAGAGGTAAGGCTGCTGTCAGTTTGACGCCTGCCCATGCCAAGTGCCACAGGCGGGTAACCTCAACTTTGCCCCTGCCAGAGGTCAGAGCCAGTAGACTTCTCCTTCAACCCACTGGCAGATCCACGGTTCCAGTTCTGGGACCCCAGCCTACTGGAAGCTGTCAAGCTGGGAGACCTCCACGTGCACGAGTTCTTCCGTCTGCTCTCGCTCTGTCACACTGTTATGTCTGAGGAGAAGAGTGAAGGTAGGCAAGGGGCAAGATCTATCCCTGTGGGTCACCAGACACTGCCACTGACCCCCATGCTGTCCATAGGGGAGTTGTTGTACAAGGCACAGTCCCCGGATGAGGGAGCGCTGGTCACAGCTGCCAGAAACTTTGGCTTTGTGTTCCGGTCCCGCACGCCCAAGACCATCATGGTGCATGAGCTGGGTCAAGCCATCACCTACCAGCTGCTGGCCATCCTGGACTTCAACAACATCCGCAAGCGCATGTCTGTCATCGGTAAGGTCCTGGGCATGGCATGGGCTGTGGGGCTGGGAAGGCCATGTGGGGCTGCAGCATGGGGCTCATAGTGGTGCGTTGGGGGACCAGTCCAACACTGATGGGGATGTGACTGGGGAGGCATTGGCAGGTTGATGGTTGGGGGTCAGAGTGGGACCTGCTCCTGCACCCCTGAGCCAAGCATCTTATCCCCTCCTCCCCGCAGTCCGCAGCCCTGAGGGCAAGATCCGGCTGTACTGCAAAGGTGCTGACACCATCCTGCTGGAGCGGCTGCATCCTGTCAACCAGGACCTGACCAGCATCACCACTGACCACCTCAATGTGCGTGGGACAAGGTCCTGCAGGCAGGGTGGGGAGGAAAGAATGGCTGCCCAGGAGCCTGAGCTGGGCTTGTGCCCTGTCCTAGGAACACCACGGGGGTCTGGAGACACCGTCAGGGTCTGCCAGCACACCCAACTCTGACCACTTGCAGGAGTATGCTGGTGAGGGGCTGCGGACACTGGTGCTGGCCTACAAAGACCTGGAGGAGAGCTACTACAAGGACTGGTCTGAGCGACTGCTCCGAGCTGGCAGTGCTCCTGAGGCTCGTGAGGATCACCTAGCTCGGCTCTACGATGAGGTGGAGCATGATATGATGGTAGGTGGGCTGAAGGCTGAGGCTTGTGGTGGCTGGGGGCAGGCCCTGCTGACCTTCTACCTGTTTGGATCCCCAAGCTGCTTGGAGCCACAGCCATCGAGGACAAACTGCAGCAGGGGGTCCCTGAAACCATTGCCATCCTGACACTGGCCAACATCAAGATCTGGGTGCTGACAGGGGACAAGCAGGGTGAGGCGTGGCTCTGAGGTGCTTGCTGGAGACGAGGATGTTTGTGGGCTGGATTCCACCTGCCTGGGATCCCTACTGCTCTTTGCTGAATGGACTCTGGCTCAGCCCCTGGTTTCCTGTCCTCAGAAACAGCTGTGAACATTGGCTACTCCTGCAAGATGTTGACAGATGACATGACAGAGGTGTTTGTGGTCACAGGCCACACTGTGCTGGAGGTTCGAGAGGAGCTCAGGTGAGGGTTGGGGGGCAAAGGACACAGAACAGTACCAGTGCCAGTGGTACACAGTACCAGTGTGGGGCACAGCTGCAACTGGGGGAACTAGAGATATGGAAGGGCCCTGAGATGGAACACCATGTCCCATCTCTCCTCAGGAAAGCCCGGGAGAAGATGATGGATGCCTCGCGTTCTGTGTGCAATGGCTTCTCCTACCAGGAGAAACTCTCCTCCAAGCTTACCTCTGTGCTGGAAGCTATTGCGGGCGAATATGCCCTGGTCATCAATGGGCACAGCCTGGTAGGGCCCTGGGAGTGCCAGGCAGGACAAGGCCCTGTGCTTGGCTGTGTACCATGATGCCAGCTGTCCCTTGCTCTCCTTGCAGGCCCATGCACTGGAGGCAGACATGGAGGTGGAATTCCTGGAGACAGCGTGTGCCTGCAAGGCTGTTATCTGCTGCCGTGTCACACCCCTTCAGAAAGCTCAGGTGGTGGAGCTGGTGAAGAAGTACAAGAAAGCCGTGACTTTGGCCATTGGGGATGGGGCCAATGATGTCAGCATGATCAAGAGTAAGGCCTGGGATCTGGGGGACCGCAGGAGAGGCTGGCCACCTCCCTGCACCATCATGGGGCCTGTGGGAGCCTCTGTGCGCACCCCTCTGTACCCCACAGAAACAAAGTGCCTGTGCTGGGGGTGCTGCTCTCATCCCCTGTTCTACTGGCAGCCCTCTCTTCACCCATCTCTCCTTCCCTCCACAGCTGCCCACATTGGGGTGGGCATCAGTGGGCAGGAAGGCATCCAGGCCGTGCTGGCCTCTGACTACTCCTTCTCCCAGTTCAAGTTCCTACAGCGCCTACTCCTGGTGCATGGCCGCTGGTCATACCTGCGCATGTGCAAGTTTCTTTGCTACTTCTTCTACAAGAACTTTGCCTTCACCATGGTCCACTTCTGGTTTGGTTTCTTCTGTGGCTTCTCAGCGCAGGTAGGTTGGTGGCTTTTCTCACTGAGAGCTGGTGAGGGTTTTCCTGCAGGGCTCCTCAGCTCTGAAGCACATTCTGGTCTATGGACTCCCTGTGGGGACTCATCCTGAGCCAGGAGGCACAGCCTGGCATCCAGTGTGCAGTGTGTGAGGAGCCTGTGGTCAGGGTGGGCAGTCCTGGGGGCTGGAGATAGCTCTCCTGTCTCTGCAGGTGTGGGCACAGGGACATGGGGGCTGGGGCACAGGGTGGGCAAGTCTTGTGCCCTGCTGAGTGCTCTATTCCATACAGACAGTGTATGACCAGTACTTCATCACTCTCTACAACATTGTCTACACATCGCTGCCTGTGCTCGCTATGGGTGTCTTTGACCAGGTATGGCTGGGGGTAGTGAGAGGTCCCTGGGTATGTGAGGAGTCTGTACCGCTTCCCTTCATGCCCGCCCTGTGGAAAAAAGGGCTGCCTGGGTGCCTAGGTCGGGCTGTCCTTGTCATTCCATGGGCTGTGGTGGAGGCTGCTCCTGCCCAGGGCTAAAGGGAGGTGCCCATGCCCCCAGGATGTGCCAGAGCAGCGGAGCATGGAATACCCCAAACTCTATGAGCCTGGGCAGCTGAACCTGCTCTTCAACAAGCGGGAGTTCTTCATCTGCATTGCCCAGGGCATCTATACCTCCATTCTCATGTTCTTCATCCCCTACGGAGTCTTCGCTGATGCCACCCGTGATGACGGTTCCCAGCTGGCCGACTACCAGTCCTTCGCTGTCACTGTTGCCACCTCCCTCGTGATTGTTGTCAGTGTGCAGGTAGGGGCATGGCTACTCAGCCCCAGACACTTGGGGCACCTCAGGCATCCCCTGAGCCCTGTCTCCTCCTGCATCCCCCCCACTAGATTGGGTTAGACACAGGATTCTGGACAGCCATCAACCACTTCTTCATCTGGGGCAGCTTGGCTGCCTACTTTGCCATCCTCTTCACCATGCACAGTGATGGCCTCTTCCGGATGTTCCCTAACCAATTCCGCTTTGTGGGTGAGTTCCTGTGGTGCCCTATGCTCCCCCCGCCCAGCAGGGTGTTGCTTTGGCCTAGCCCTCACTGGATTCATTCTTTCCTCCAAGGTAATGCACAGAACACGCTGGCCCAGCCCACGGTCTGGCTGACCATCGCCCTCACCGCCGTAGTCTGCATTGTGCCTGTTGTGGCCTTTCGCTTCCTTAAGCTGGACCTGAAACCAGAACTCTCAGATACGGTGAGAGTGCATGGCTGTAGGAGTGGTCACAGGGTCCTAGCCCTGAGGGAGAGGTGGTTCCACCTGGCCCTGTGTCCCCAGGTGCGCTACACTCAGCTGGTACGGAAGAAGCAGAAGACACAGCACCGGTGCATGCAGCACACGGGGCATGTAGGCTCATCCCGCTCTGGCTATGCCTTCTCCCATCAGGAGGGTTTTGGGGAGCTCATCATGTCTGGCAAGAACATGCGGCTCAGCTCCTTGGCACTCTCCAGCTTTGCCCCCCGCCCCAGCACCAGCTGGATTGAGACCCTGCGGAAGAAGGGCTGCGAGGGCAGCAGTGCTGGCAGCCCCAGTGGTGCAGCCGACAAGACTCTTAGGGTCTGAGGCTGGAGAGGGTCATATCCCCTCCGGTGCAGCTGGGGACTCCCCTCCTCTGCCCCTGGGGAGGGCAAAGCCACGTGTCAGTGGGGTCCAGTGGTAGGAGCAGAGGTGATGTGGAGGCTAGTGCTGAGGTTTGGAGGAGTCTGTCTGGACTGTTGCCTTCTAGCCAAAAACTATAGTCTTAGGGTGGGCGGATGGATGGATGGATGTCACCACCATTAGGCACCCCTCCCCCTCCCTCNTGAATGTATCATGCCAGAGGTGCAGGGCTCTGGGACGACCATGGGCTTTTCATGCCCTTCACCCACGTGTCTTTTTTTTTTAAATATAAACAAAAAAGGGGGAAAAAAGACACACACACACCCCCCAAAAAAAAAAAAAAAAAAAAAAAAAAACAAAACCAAAAAACCCCCAAAACCAAAGCCAAAAAAGTAAGGAAAAACTCTCTGAGTTTACAGAGTGAGTCATTTCTTGGCTGGGTACAGAGAGAAGGGGGGAGGAAGGTCACCCTCCTTGTCCCTCTGCCTCAGGGTTCACCAGGACAGTGGGTGCTGGGTGGGAAAGGGGAAGTGTTCTGTGCCACAGGGGAGGCTGGATGTGGGCGGCTGCCATGATTCACTCCCGCGCGTGGTCTTGCGCAACCTTCGGCCTCTGCTTCCTCCTTCATCCTCCTCTCCAGGTCCTGCGGGACTGAGTGCTCCTGGAGTGTGGGTGGGCAGTGGGGGACCCCCGGGGCGTCTCCGGTGCTGTTGGGGTCCCAGGGACGCGATACCAAAGAGGAACTTGTTAAGACGGGTGTTGGCGAGGGCTGGAGAGGATCTGGGAGGGTCTGGGGGTTATTTCGGTGGAGGGGACGCGGATCAGGGTGGATAATTTATGACGCGTTTCTGTCTGGCGGAATAGTATCATTTTATGGTTCCTGAGGAAAAAAAACCCCAAACAAGTTGTTTATTATTATTATTATTATTATTATTGCTATCACTATTACTATTACTATTACTATTTTAAAAAAGAAAATAATCTTCTGAGCAGATTCTGCTGTGTCCTGTATCCGGGGGAGACAGGGGCAGGGTAAGAAAGAGGTCCCGGGGCGTAGAGGGGTGGAAGGGGGCGGTGTCGGCTCGCCCNCTCCGCCTCCTCCTCTACCTCGCCGCCGCCGGGCGGCCCTGCGGCCCCGCTGGTGAGTGCGACTGGCACCGGGCGGGGCGGGAGAGGGGGGGGGCCCTGAGCCTTTCCCGGTACCTGGGCCTCGTGGATCCGGGCACAGGGAGGGGACATATGCGGTTCCCTGCCTGCCCCGAAGGAGCTCAACCGGGCGCGGGGACATGGGCGGACGGTGGTACGGGGCACCCCTGGAAGTACTGGGAGCGTGGGGGCTGGGGTTGGGGTGCTGTGTCCGGGATAATGGATGGGTATTGGGTGCTCTGTGCTGGAGGCTGGGTACTGTGTCCCGGGTGCTGGCTGGGTGCTGGGTGTTTGGTGTGTTCCCAGCAGCAGGAGCCAAAGGGAACAACAGGTTCACAGTGGCCGTTGACCTTTGGAGGGAGCCGGGAGCGCTGCCCAGGCCTGACCTGGGCTGCCAGCCAGCGCAGTCGCTTAACCCCTCTGGCACTGGACCCCCACCCAGGGACTCCCGGGACCACCAATCCCAGTCTACCACCTGCCCAGAGCTGTGCTCCCCACCAGCAGACCCCTCAATACACAGCTCACCGGGTGCTGTGGTGCCCACCCCTACTGCGATGCCAGGGATCCAGTACCCCACTATGTGAGGAACCACTGCCACTCTCCAGTTCAGTGCTCTGACCCCCAGCAGTCACTGGACATGAGGAGCAGATGATGGAGTGCTTTCCATCTCCAGGGACACCCACTGGGCCTGGGGTCTCATCTTCATCGCCTGGTGCCCTCTTGTCCTTCCAGGGCTGTCACGGGACACAGTGTTGGGCCACCTGGGAGCCAACATCACGTTGACCTGCCAGGACGAGGTGCCTGAAAATGCCACGGTGTTGTGGCAGTTGAAGGAGCAGGGGGCAGCAGGGGGCTGGGGGCAGCAGCTGGCGGAGGGTAACACGCTGCTCCTGCAGCAGCTGCGCTACGAGGACTCTGGGCACTACAGCTGCTCTGTGGGGAGCCACCTGCTGCGCTCCCTGCGGCTGCTGGTGGCAGGTGGGTCCACGCTGGGGTGGGAATGTCCCTGGCAGCATTGCCTGTGATGGCCCCTGTCCCCCAGCACCTCCCTGCCTTGCAGAGCCCCCTGAAACTCCCCAGGTCTCCTGCTACCGGCGGAGCCATGACAAGGATGTCCTGTGTGAGTGGCCACAGCAGGAGAAGCCATCCCCAGGGACACGGGCAATGCTCTGGGTGAAGCGGAGGTGAGTGCAGTCACTGGATCCACCATGGGCTGGGACCCCAATAGGACAGAAACATGTCCTTCTCCATGAACCCTTTCCCTGGTGCCACCTGGGACCCCATGGCTTAGGATGCTTGCCTCCCTGCAGACCCTTTCCCTGGCAGCTACTGGTAGCTGGGAGTCCACTGCACAGGATGTGATTTTTCCCCATGGCCCCATTCCCCAGTGCTGCCTGGGACCCCATGGCACAGAATGTATCCCTCCTCACAGACCCTTTCCCTAACGCTGCCAGGGACCCTACAGCATAGGACATGTCCCTCACAGCTGCCCTGTGCTTAGAGCATGCTGCATCCTGCCCTGAGCTGTGACCTCACAGGTTTGTGGCTGAGAATGCCACAGAGCAGCGGTGCCGCTACTTCTCCAAGGCACGGAAGTTCATTTGCCGGGTGAAGGTGCCACCTGGCACTGATGACACCAAACACCTTGTGGTGTCCACATGCGTCCGCAACAGTGCTGGTGGCTCAGCTGGCAAAGACAAGATCATCACCCTCAGCAGTGTCCGTGAGTGCTGCCCGTGTTGCTGGGAGCTGGAGTGGCTGAGAGTGTAGTGCCAGGCCCTTAGCCCCACCTTTCGCCAGCAGTGAAGCCAGACCCTCCAGTCAATGTGACAGTGGAGGCACTGGAGAAAGCGCCGCAGCGGCTGCAGGTGAACTGGTCCTACCCTTCATCCTGGGACCCCCGTTTCTACTGGCTCCGCTTCCAGGTCCGCTACCGCCCTGAGCCTGCCCCAGCCTTCATGGAGGTGAGACCCCGCTTGCCGGCATGTTGCTTGTCCCTGGCCAGACTGTCCCCAGCCCTGTGTTCCCTCCAGGTGGATCAGGTGACAACAACTTGGCTCGACATTCGTGATGCATGGCGTGGGACGAGGCATGTGGTGCAGGTGAGGGCGAAGGATGAGTTCGGCCATGGTGCATGGAGCGAGTGGAGCCAGGAGGCTGTGGGTACCCCCTGGACAGGTAGGAGGGAAATATGGGGCCCTGAGACTGGGCACTCAGCATGGGGTCTCCCAGTCTCATACTCCTTCCTCACTTTGTAGACCCTTGGGACCTCACCTCTGAAACAGAGCCTTTCAGCTCACAGGTAACAATGGTCTTGCCCCTGGGAAGCATCACACATTCCTGAATGGGTCTCCTGTCCCCATGTGGGACAAGGGGACACCAGAGCATGAGGGGTGACCTGTCCCATCGTGGCTCCCCACCTTTTGCAGGTCACTGTGGAAGATGACACCTATGGGGTGACACTGCCCCCCAGGCTCTTTGGGGAGGATGGTAGTAATGGTGCTGGTGGTGAGGAAGGGTTCCTGGACTGGGGGCGGAGGGCAGGGATACCCAGGTGTCACAATGAGCCCATCCATTCTCTCTGTGTCAGGATCTGTCATGGAATCCAGCACCCATCCCATGGCATCCCCCTATGCCTTCCTGGTCACCGGAGGGAGTCTGCTCCTTGGCATCGCCCTGTTTGTTGGCATTGTGGTGAGGTGAGTGCCGGGGGGCTGGTCCAGGAGACTCTGTCTGCCATCCACCCCCCAACCTGGAGCCGTTCCTCTCCCCTGCAGGTACAGGCAGACGTGGAGGACAAGTGGGCAGCAGATGACCAAGCCAGAGGGCGAGGGGCAGCACATGCTGGTCCCGCTAAGCCTCCCCCCTCCCACACTCAGTGATACCCCTCTGCTCTCACACCCTGTCCCCTCAGCCCCTGGAATGCTCCACATGACTCACACAGATTATTCCTCCTCAGGGCAGTAGCCAGGGGCTGAATATGCTGGTAGGTGCTTCGAGGTTGGATGGGGGGTCCCAGGGCTGTGATGTGGCTCTGGGAGCAGTTCTCCCCCACTATCTGGTGGCTCTGTGGTTGGGACAAGCCTCTGAGTAGGGAAATCAGAGTGCCACCCCCCATGGAGAAGCAGCTGGTAAGGGCCCCAAACGGCATCCTGGGGGGCACCTTCAGCACCATGGCCAAACTGGGATGGCCAGTAGTGACAACGCTGGAAGCATGGCTGCACCAGAGCATGGGAGCTGGCCTGGGACCGGTTTGGGGGTCCCACAGGGAAGGGCCTCTTCCCTTACAGTGCCATGGGGGTTGGGGAGGGAGGGAGGGAAGGAGAGCCTGGCTGGATCAGCCCCATACCTCTGCTCCAGCCCCCTCAAGGCTCCTTTCTAAAGCACGTGTTGGGGAAACGGGACAATGTGGCTCAAATAAATGCTTTGGAATGGCTTTGGAATAAGTACTGGAATGGCTGCTGGGAGCAGGGTAACAGAGGGGTGCTGCAACCTGCCTGTTGCCTGGGAGTGGCTCCAGTAAGGTTGCACCACCACGTCATTCCTCCCCTCCCTTGCTGTGCCCTGTAACTATGCCCCCAGGACTCCCCGTGTATCCCATGCTCCCTGTTTCACTGGTGGCTCCCGGGCTGTACCCCCTGTGCTGTGCACACCTTCATGCCACAAACCCCCTGGCTTGCATCCCCAAGCCATGCCTCCTCTGTCATGCACTGCCCACCCCATGCTGGGTTGTGCAACACCCTGGGGAGCTGCAGCTGCACCCGGGCAGGAAACCACAGGACGAGGGGAGAGGGTGCTCAAGCACCGTGGGGACAGCGTTCCCCTTCCCTTCTGCTGGCCCCATTCTATAAAAAGCCTGGCAGGATGCAGATGTGCTGTTGGGGAGCCCCAGTACCCCTGGCCCCAAAATTGGTGATTTTTGCCAGCACAAGGTCCATCATCCCAGGCCCCCAGGACCACTGCTCCCTCTCAGCCAACAAGTTTATTTTACTAGATGATTACACATCCCAGTCTCACTGCATGCCCCCACCTCGGGCACCTGGGCAGCCCCATGACAAGTCGGTTCTGGTGGTCAGGATTTGTCCCAGCAAAAGGGGGACAGTCCTGCTGGAGTCCAGGAGTGGGGTCCCTTCAGGACTGGAGACATGACAAAGGGGTTCTCACTGGACCCTTTCCGTGGTACATGCCTGTCGCTGTGGCCACACCCTGTCTCATGCCACAGGGGTGGGGGTGCAGATCACTCGGGGGGAGCATCAGCAGACGCTAATGCAGCTTGCAGTGGACTGGGTGCAGCAGGGTCATGTGCTCAGCCCCCTTGAAGGGCAGCTTCTCAGTGGAGTAGTAGTGCACAACTTCAGGGATGCTAGCGAAGACGCCGCTGGCCTGGCTGAGCGTGTACTTGTTGTCCTTGGTCTGGGCCACGATGATGTGGACGCAGCCCTGGCTGGTCCTGGGCGGCCAGCAGGCATCAGTGTTGCCGCCAGCCCCCCGGCGCCCGCCTGCCCCGCGGCCGTATCCACCCCTATTTGTTCCCGTCCCGCTCTGATTGTTTCGGCTCCAGGGGCTGCACTTCCTCAGGAAGGAAACGCCACTGGCGCTCCCGACAATATGCCATGCCAGGAAGGGGGACACGCCGTACCACCCCCTCCGCCCCAGCTCCACACCAGTATGCCTGGGTCCCCCCGTGGATCGGGGGGTGCCATCCCTCGGGATCTGGGTGCTTCCTTCCCATCAGGGCTTTGATGTGAACAACCAGGGGGAACTCCTGCCGCAGCATCACCCCAGGGTGGGGATTCGCCCCATCTCCCCACGGTGGGACCCCCCGGGGCCGGGACCCCCCTATTCTGTGGCCATCCCGACACTCACTTGAGCGCGATGGAGTACTTGCCGCTGCCAGTCTCGCTGGTGCGCACCAGGTAGCCGGCCTCCCGGCACGTCTGCAGCCGGCTCTCTGCTTCAGCCCGCGTGATGGCCCCGTGGTACCAGCTATTGGGGGATACGGGGAGGACACGCTAAGCCGTGGTAAAACACTAGGCACTCCATCCCTCCTTGCCCCATTTCCCACACGTGGATCGGCCTTTCAACTCACGGCTGTTTCTCCAGTGCCAGGGCAGGGTCTACCCGCTCCCCCTCACTGTACTCAGTGCCCACCGGCTTCAGCATCTTGGGAGTCCAGCTCTTCTGGCGTAGATGCTGTCGCAGTGTCTCCTCCTTAGGACGCTCTGAGCCCTCAAACTGGACTGGGAGAGACAAGACGTGAACCTCCAAAGCCCCTTCACTTTTGATCCCCATCCCTAGATCCATTCATGTTCCCAGCCCCACCAACTTCCCCATTACCAGTCCTAACCCCTTCTCCATCCATGTGCCTGTCCCCATCTGGTCCAACACCCCACCATGAAAAGGGATGTCTTCAGTTACATAGGTTGTTCAAAGCCCCATCCAACTTGACCAGACAGGCATCACCTCTCTGGGCAACCTGTGCCAGTGCCTTGCCACCCTCAACCCAAGAAAATTCTTGTATCTAAAGTGCCCCTTACAGTTAAAAACTATTGCATCTTATCCTCTTGTGATAATCTCTGCTAGAAAGTCTGTCCCCATCCCTGTCGCTGTTGTCATCCCCATTCCCATCCCATGCCTGTCCCTTCCCCCCATCCTCATTCCCATTCTGTCCCTGTCCCCTACCTGACAGTGCTTTCACAATCTGCTCCTTCTTCCACTCCCAAGGCTGCTCATATTCTCCTGCCGGGCGCTCATCATTCTCAGGCAGACGCCCATCACCAGCCCTCACCCTGCGCTCTGGGGTCCCCCCAGCTACCCCCTCCCTAGGCTCATAAGGGGTGTCATAGAGCTGTGGCCCCTTCCCTGCCACCTCCTTGCCCCCCAGCCGCTTGGCAAGATCCATTTTGGCACCCCCTTCCCCAGGCTCTCCACGACCATCCAGCAGCAGGATGGCTTTGACCAGGGGGTCCTTGGAGCCACGACGACGGATTTCTGTGGGGAAGAGGGATGATGGGTCAGGGATGGGTCTGTGTGTTCCCTGAGACCCCCCCACTCCCACTCCCAGCCCTCAGTGAGGGATGTGTGCTGGGGACTATGCTGACAACGCCCCATTAGGAACTAGTCTGGGAGGAGCTGGAGCAGGAAAGGGCCCATCCTCATGGAGTCTGGTCTGCTGTCCAGCCCTGAGGCTCCTGGCGCCACAGGCACAGACCCACGCCAGTGGGGCCAGCTGGGCTCCACGGCAGCAGGATGCTACACCCCAAGCTGCAGCTTAGCTGTGCAGGAGGCCACCCCAGGGGCTCGCCCCTCCCAGCTCTGTGCTTTTCCCCACGGCGCCAGTCTTTGACTAACAGCCTGGGCTGCCCCGCACGGAAAAAAAACATCAGCAGCAAATCTTTTATTTCCACCTTCCGGCCCAGTCAGTTCCTGTTGTTGTGGCCAGCTGGACAGTTGCCACGCCAGCAGGGGTGTTGCTGGCTGGGGGGCATGGCCATGAGGAACTCCTGGGGGGTGGTACCCTGGGATGACTGGGGGGCATTGAGGGCTTTGCACTGGCCACATGTGCCCGTTGGATGATGGCAGCAGGTCATGGCAATGGTTGAGGGGCCAGCCAGCACGGGTCAGTGTCCGGCCTTGCTCTCACTCCTTATCTGGCCCTGCGCAGCCGCAGGAAGCGGCAAGCAGCTTTCCTGTTCCCGGAGCCTCCTGCACTGGGTGGCTCCAAGGGCAGCCACAGACTCTCGGCTGGGGAGTGGTGCCAGCTGCGGTGCTGTAGCATGGCTCAACACGGCACATACCTGTGATCATCTGCTGGGCATCATAGGGCTCCATGTACCCATCATTCTCCCCTAGACGTTCGGCATCCCGCTGGCCCTTGGTCCGTTTGGCATCATAAGGGTCTGCGTAATCCTCCAGGATGATGACCTGAGCAAAGAATAGGCATTGCCGGCTTCAGGGGGTGGTGTCCACATGCGTTGCGGGGGTTCCAGCAGGGGTGGCAGAGATGCCACCAGCAAAGAGCCAGGAAGGGAAGAGGCACACCGGGGTCCCCAGGGCAGGATGGTGGCTTATCTGGAGTAAATGCAGCCATACTACAACCCCAGGGCATGCACCCAGTGGCACCTTTGGGTGGGGGCAGTGCAGACCATTTCTATGCACCTCAGTGGTAGTGAGGAGCCTCAGGGTAGCTCTGGGACCCTTTTGGGTGACAGCAACCCCTCCGACTGGCTCCCAATCCTCCCAAGGCTGTGCAGAGGTGAAAGACCAGCTTCCCAGAAAAGCTTTACACCAGCCTTTGTTTAACCAGCAGCTGAGCTCTGGGGTCAAGCTGGCATGGGACACGTGGGCCATGATGAGGATGACCGACGACCCCCAACCCCCACATGGGTGATGAAGGGCAGTTGAGATGAAGGCAGCTTTGAAGGAATTTAAAGGCAGTGGAGCTGGGCAAGATAAAAGGATGAAGTCAGCCAGGCTAATGAGTTGGAGACCAAAGCAGTTAAAGCTGTCAGTGCTTCATGCTCCACACATCTCCCCCTTTGCCCCCCGCTCCCAGTTCCTGCCTTACCGTCTCCGTCTTGGGGGGCTTCCCCTTGTCCTGCTCAGGGGCAGGTAGAGCGGCAGGCAGGGGTTCAGGGTGCCCCTTCCCGTTTTTCTCAGAAGCCTCCACCTTGATGAGGCGATTGATGTAGGTTTTGGAGGGTCCCTCCGGCGTGCCTCCCTCCACCCGGGAATTCTTCCGCATCTTCCCTGTGGCGGCCTGGAGTAGACCCTGCAGGTTGTCCCGTGACAGCCGGCTGCCCCCTTCCTTGCCACCCCCAGCCGCCCGGTAGCCCCCCAGCTCAGCGGCTGAATTCTTGCGGCTCTTCCCAAGGCTACCGCTTCCCGGGCGAGCCCTCTCTGAAACCGTCTTCAGGTTGGATGGGAACTCCTTGAACCACTTGGCCGCCATGGAGCTGGGGGACGCAGAGTGCCGCAGCCCCCCCGGGGCTCCTCAACACCCCAAGGCTGCCCCGCCGGCTCAGGGTCGACTCAGCCGGGGGGCCCTGGGCAGCCCGGCTGCCCCCAGCCCTGGAAACGGGATCCTCTGCAGACTCGGGCCAGCCCGGGAGCGGGGATGCGGGCCGGGGGACCAGGGCCTTCGTGAGGGGCTCCAGGCGTCCTGCGCCCCGGCGGGGACAG
Source organism: Illadopsis cleaveri (assembly GCA_013399915.1). Classification (NCBI taxonomy): domain Eukaryota; kingdom Metazoa; phylum Chordata; class Aves; order Passeriformes; family Timaliidae; genus Illadopsis; species Illadopsis cleaveri. Next base: position 64,363 of record VXBB01014408.1, read on the forward strand.
CTGGTGGGTCCCCAGGGGTGCTGGCTCCTGGGGCCCGGGGAGGGAACCACGTGCCCTGGGAGGTCCCTTGCCCCCGGGAAGGGTCTCGGGGGGGCCCGGAGTATCTGCTCCAGCAACGGGTTGAATCAAGGGATCTCGCCGGGTGTCGGAGGAGTCCGGCCGTGGCAGTCNCCCGTCCTGGCGGGGCTGAGACACCTCGTGACCCTGCCTGGCTGATGGGACGACCCTGCACATGGATCCCGCGGATGGACTGTACGAGTGGACCCCCGGGCAGACTCTCCAAGGACAGCACAGACCAACATGCCTGGGCCCCCTCCGTAGACCCTGGGCATGGACGCTAAGGACTGAGACTGGGCACGGACTCCATGCTCCCTATGGATGGAGACTGTGCACAACCCCGCTTAGCTCCCTGTGCACAGCCACCTTTACAAGGACCTCATGCATACCACCCCGTGCACAGCCTGACAGGACACAAGCACTGTGTTCAGCCGTGCTTCACACCACACCAGCCAAGTTCTATATCTGGCCGTGCTGTCACCTTGCCGGAAAAGCACGGCAGAGCCCAGTGGTTTGGCTTCCTGTTGGGGTGCAGTGCTGGGGGGGCCCTTACTACAGCAAACCCTCCCCCTTTGCAACTGCATGGGGAGAGGTTTTTATGGCAAAATTGCTCCCATAGCTCCCCGGATGAGACTTTGTGGCAGAATACGGGCTCCACTTCTGTACAGGGGAGAGGTGCTGGGTGATGGCAGTGCCATAGGAAGTGGTGGCAATTTCCTTGCTGGTGCTGCTGGGCAGGATGTGCCTTGCAGTGGTGCGATGCCACTGGCAGGCTGGCACCCAAACTGCCGGTGAGATCTCATCTGGCTTCAGCTTTGCCTTTTTGAGGCTGAAGAAAACTCTACTTCCCCACCAGTAAACTCAGGTGCTGGTTTATTTTCTTTCCTTCAGAAGGCAGACTTCACTCCCCCTCAATTTTTACAGGGCCTCAATAGAACAGACATGCAGGCAGCACTGTCTTGGTCACTTTGTGCTGCAGTGGTGTTCACACCGATGTGCCATGTCTCCTTTGGGAAGTCTTCCCTGTCCTTGTTCTCTGCCAACTCCCACAAGGAAAGGCTTTGGGAGTGCCTTCAGCAGTGGTGACAGATGGCACCACACACCTGCTTCCCTGAGAAGACAAGCTTCCCTGAGCCAGCCTGGTGGCAAATGAAGGCCAAACCCAGCTGAGAGTGAGATGGGCCCTCCCTCACTGGGCAGGTGTGAACAGACAGGACTGGCAGATGGCTTGCTAGAGACCTGCTCCTGCTACACTTTAATCATTGACACTTGTCAGATCAGCATTCCAGTGATGATGTCCTTCAGGGCCCTCTTCAATTCTGCTCATCCTAGCCTCTAAAGCTGTGATGACTTGGGAGTGTGTGCCATGAGCTCTCCCAACCAACTTGGCATACCTAATCCCAACCCAACCCCATCGCTGGGCCCAGCAGAGCAGACTCTACCGAGCAGGTTCCTGAGCTAAAGGTGGGAGCTGAGTGCAGCTACCTGTGCCTCCCCAGCCCCAGGTACCAGGACGAGAGTTGGAGAGGACCCAGAACCCCGAGAGGTGCTGGTCTGGGCTGGAGGGGACAGGGCAGAGCTGTTCAGCTTCACAGATCCTCCAGTCCTTCAGCAAAGCACTTAAAAAGTCCCCAAGCTGAGGCCAGAGCCACTCCTGTAACTGTCAGTAATCCCTCTCTGAACAGCATCTTTTTATTCCAAGGGTCTGAGCAGGACAGGGAAGCAGCTGCTGAAGTAGATAATGGAGTTCAGAGGCTCTTTGATTTTCTAATGACTTTTATTCAAACACAGTGTATTAATACACATGGTTCCATCTTTGACACTAGTGCGTCAGTTCTGTCCTCCAGACGAGGACATGGCCCAAGTTAAGAGGAGCTCCAACAGCCAGATCTCCTTCCAGCAGACTCAAAACAGGGCCTGGGGATTCAAGATGACAGGCCACAACCCCATCCATGGCGGGCTGGAGTACAAAGGTGAGCAGGAACAACAGCTTAAGAAAAGTAAAATAAAACCCCATAGAACGGGGTGTTCACTGCTGGAACAGGTCCTGGTCAGGGATGGAAGCAGTGGTAGGACAGAGAAGTGCCCATGCTCCACTCCCTGCAGCAGCCTGCAGCCACAGCACAGTAGGGATGGGGACAAGGGGCTCAGCTTCCATGTGTGGCTAGTGGGGAGAAACAGGACAAAGCTCAGGCCTCAGCTCATCTTACTGCTTGGCAAGAGGACAGGGAGAAGTGTGGGGTGGGAGCTGGCAGCCCTGGCATATACCTAGAAACCCTTCCTCCACTGCAGGGGAGAGAACAGCCTCACAGACCTTCCCCTGTGTGCTTCGAGTTGCAAGTCTGCAGTTTACAGAGAAAAGTTGGGTTTACCCAGGGAAGATGGGGCAGAAACCCTGCTCCCTTCATGGCAAAAAAGAAAAGGGCTTTTCTATTTTCAATGCAGTTGTGCCAAGCCTTCCTGCAGGGCTTGGGCCCACCACAGCTCCATCGACTGGCCCACCCTGGGACCAGGGCTGCTACACGGTTCGCAGGGCACAACCCACCCAGCAGGAGCTTGGAAAAAAATTATTTAGACCAGCATTCTCAAATTAACAAACTGTAATTTTTCTCCAAAGATACATTTTCCATACACATCCATCATACACCGTAACAAAAAAAAGCAGTGTACATGAAATAAGAAAATAAATTAAATCCATAGCATAGGTAAGGAGGATGCTCTAGACTGGAGTAGAGTCAAAAGTTTCCAGTAATACAAGAGGCTCAAGAGTTTCTTTTAACAAGAATGCCTGTTAGCATGGGCCCAGCAAGTGTTCTGGGTCAGCCCAACTCCTTAAGCAGTTATTTAGAGTTTTGAACAGCCAGTATTGTCCTGCAACAGGCAGAGCTATTACATCCTGGGAGAAAGCCAAGAGGCATCACTAATATCCAAGTAGAGCATCCAGAAAATATTCAGATTGGTCCTGCAGCATCCACACTAGCCATCCTCCTTTGGCGGTGTATACCAGCCTGAAATGAGGAGAGATCTGTGAGGGAGGAAACTGCACGGGCAACGAGAATCTGTACCTGGAAAAGGTGCCAAAAGCAGCCAAGTCCCACTTCCAAAGAGCCATATATCCCCAATTACTGGGAGGCTTTCCCTCTGGCTTACTTCCCAACACTACCCAGGCAACCACGGAATAATTTAGGTTGGAAAAGACCTCTCAGATCATCAAGCCCAAGCAATCACTGAAGTACTGCCTCTAGTTATAGCCACCAGAGCCCAGCACTGGGCAGCAGAGAGGGCAGTAGCACTCTGCAGCCACACTGTTATTACAGCAGCTGCCACTGCCACTGTCACCTCTGCACTAGAGTGGCTTGTCTGGAGAGCCCAAACAAGCAAGGGAAAATGCAGGCCCTCTCCCTCAGCCCTTACCATTCTTCTCATGGATCTGAACCAGCGACTTGTAGGACTGCTGTGCTCTTGTCAGGCTATACTGGTTCTGCAAGGGAAGGCAAAGAGATCATCAGTCCAGCAGGAACCCTGGGGAAGCCATCCCACACACCTTCCCTGTGCGGCCAGAGCTGGCTGTGCCCCCATCTGCCACACCACTGCCACCCCCCATTCTCCTACACTGTCCAGGCCCTACCTTGTTGGCTCCAAATTGTACTCGCGCTTTCCCTTTCACCAGCGTTGCACTGATCTGCATGATCACTGATTCGATGGAGTAGGCACTACTCCAGCCCTGAGGGATCAAACACATGGTGAGGCCAGACCCACCCCAGAGATTGTGCTCCCAGTGCAACCAAAGGGCTTTCCCTAGCTCTGGCAGGCAGTGGTACGGCACGAGCTGCCAGGAATATGGAGTGTGGTAGGCAGAACAGCTCCCCCAGTTCCCGCAGGGACCAGCACCCACCTGTTTTGTAAGCAGCTCCATGCAGATGGCACCGCCACCCAAAACGTACCTGGGAAGGAATCAAAGTTACCGCACAGATAGATGTGATTGTACCCACCCACTGCTCCAGAGGTAAAACATCTTCTCTGATTAGATTTCTGATGGGAAAAAAAAGCTAAAACTTCTACCATCTCTGTCTGCTTCCCAATGGCAAATCCACGTCAAGGAAGTCACAGATTGCACAGCACTGGGTAAACCCAGTGAAAACTGCTACAGAAAGCAGTACTGCAGAACAGAGAGAGACAAATAGTTACTCACCCCCCTGACAGCACTGGGGATACAACCCTTACAAATGGTGGATCAAAAGGAAAGTTGTCCTGGAATGAGAGAAGGGAAGCAGAGCCATTGAGGAAGGTGTCCTCTGATGCCTTGCCAAGTCAGGCATCTCTCTAGGAGGGGGAGCCTTACTTTAAAAGAGAAGTTGAGGAGGATGAAATCTGTTCCTTCTTTCTCTTTGAGAATTTGGAGATCGTTGTGCAAAGCGCTGTCCTCATCAACCCTGAGACAGGAAAACCCCAGAGGGTCAGTCAAGGCTGTGCACCTCAGGTCAGCCGTGCTCACTGCCACCACATCCCAGAGCTGCCGTACCTGCACAGTCGGGCAGTCACATGGGCCCTCAGGCTCTTGCTGAGGGCAGCAACAGCATGGGCTGCCAGCATTCTGCTTCCAGTTTGCAGAGAAGACCATCACACCCCTTTTCCATGCTGCCAGCTTAAAAATAAAGGCTGCCTGGCCCAAAGAAAAGGCAGCACTGGTGTCTGGAGGGTGTGAAAGCTCAGGGTTTGCCTGCTGCACCTCTTTCCAGACTCTAGGAACAGCAGACACTTGCAGAGTCCTCCAATTACCTCATCTTGTCTGGAGATACCATCTCCTTTTTGTCACGGAGACAGCAAGCTAGCTGCCTGAGAGAGCCTGACTCAAGGTCTGCTTGGTGCTCTCCTGCCATGCTAATGTCCTCTCTGCTCACAGGGACTTTCTGGTCCCATCACCAAAACCCACCATAAACGCATGATCCCAAGCTGTGCCACCTACTTCAGGAGTTTGACGTTCCAATCGTACAGGCTGTCATTCACTAGTTCAACTGCATAGTATCCTGCAAGGAGAATAGAGGGGGATCACTGTGGGGGGACACTGAGAGGGAGTTGAGCCATCACCCAGATTTCAAATCTCTTGGGCCCTGCAGCACAACTTCACTTGGGCACTGTCCCTTCATGAAAAGCAGCACCTATCCAGCCCCTGGGCTCAGGAAAGGAGTAGGAACACCACCACCCTCAGTCAGATAATTTTGCGTCCCACAGCATGCTCCTCAGTTCCACACAGCAGTGACAGGGAAGAGAGAGGGTAAGGTGGTTTTGTTCACACTTGACAGAGCAACAGCCATCCAATGCCAGAGATCCTCCTCCTCAGCTGAGCAGCACACCTACAAGGCCCACAGGGTACCCCACAGAACGAGAAGGAATCTTCCTCCATGAAGCTCCTGGCAGCACTCACCGCCCTTGAAACTTGGTGATCGGTAAATATCCCTGAGCTCCTTCATTAGCCGGTCAGTGGCCTGCACAGACCCAGACACTGCACCCTGCAAGAACAGGGAGGGGGAAAGTTGTATTGTTACGCTGCACCCAACCATGGCTATTGCTCTCTGAGGTAAATACCCGAGCTACAACTCGGTCCAGACTGTATCCTGCCCGTCAACTCTCAGTCTGTCCCTTGCCGCAAATATGTCACCTCAGGCAGCACAGCTGCAGCAGAAACACCTCTGTGTCCTCTCTACTGTCTAAGAACCTCAGCCCAGGGGTACAAAAGCACAACCCACCTTCACAGCCTCAGGCCATCATGGGAGCCCAGCTCTTGGGGCAGAAGGGAGCCCCAGATCTTGCTGCAGAAGGAATGCCCCATGAGGCACCAATGCCCTGGGGGCACTCCCTGAGCCACAGAGGCAGTTCACAGACTTGTCTGCTTCAGCCCCATCAGCCCTAGAGAACAGGTACTGCTGTACCTTTGGCTGGGGACAGCCCCTCTGATGTAGGGCTGGAGGGCTGGCAAGGGCCTCCATCACCCTTGCCCTTGAGTCCCTCTGCTTCCCCAGCCCACCTGCTCACATGGCGACACGTACATTTAAGTAATCTTGCCTCTGGTTCTTTTTTATTTTCTCTAAAATGGCCAGGTTTTCTTTCCCAATGCCTTCATCCTCTGTCTTTCTCCCATCTGCCGGCTCTTCCTCTTTCATCTCATAGTGGTCCAAGTCCTCAGTGTCCTGGGAAGGGAAGAGGAAAGCTGAAAGATATGTGCCTTTGCTCCTCCCTGCTCTGAGTACTGAGCTGCCCTGACCCAGGAAGGATTCCTAGTACAACTCTTTCACCCCAGGAAGCCCCAGCTCCTGATCTGAGGTACAAATGAGTGGAAGACACAAGGTTTGGGCATTCAGTTGGGCTCATGTGAGTTCTTTGTTTGCTGGATTCTCCCCTGCCACGTCTCATGCCTGTTTATAACGAGCCATTAATTTCTCATTCCTCAACAAGCCCCATGTAACTGAGTGACCCTTGATCTTGCCACACCTGTGGCTTCAGCAGCTTGTGCCATGCTCCTGGATGCCTGAAACAAAGCACAGCCCCTTGGCGCAGTGCTGCCAGGCCACCTGGGCCCCTTTGCTAGCCAAACCTCAACAGGGACACAGGTCACCAGCACAAGAAGAACAGACCCTTGCACCCAAATCCAGCTGCAGGGGATGTTATTCCCTCAACAAAAGTGGGTATTTCACAGCATGTCTCTCTGTAGACTAGCTCGCCACACCCCAAATGTAGTACCTGATCCCAAAAGAGCCTTTTCCCCTCACTGTTTCCCACAATAACACGTGGCAATGCAAGACCCTGATGGGAAAAAACAGCTGCAGCCATGTGGACCCACTACAGAAATCTCTCCCCATGCACACAGGGTTCACCTGCCTGGAAATGGCTGTGGGTATGCACAGTTCCAGTGCTGGCACTAAATCCTCTGAACAAGCGTTTACTCTGGCCTCTCTGCACTGGTCATAGCTATTGAGCAGCGTTTTTGGAAAGTGCTTTGACATTTTTAGACTCACACAGGAAAATAGATCCTCCTAGAAAATCCCTCGAGCAGATTAACCTGCATAATGAATCTCTCTGTCAGGGCACAGTTCTGCTGCTCCACTCCTCCACACAGATGAAGAAATCCCACCACTCAGCACAAAACCTTTGCTCTACATGAGAGCATTCTCCCTCCACAAAGCATGATGTTAGCAAAAAGCTCAAGGGAGGATGCTCAGCTCCTGGGGATTTATTTTCCAGCCCACAGGAGTAGAGACCTTGCACACATTGATTTGCCATGAAGCAGCAGATTTGCAGATTCACAAGGTTATGCTGGTACCAGTTTAACCCTCCCCCTTTTTCCCCTGAACCCTGGCAAAGCTCAGCCTTAATTTAGCAAGCAATTAATTTTGCTAAAACCCCCTGACTGCTGGGGTGCTGCTGCTCAGTGACCTGCCCCCCAGCTCTGCAGCACTGCTGATTCAGTGCCCATGCTGCTCTCGTGTGTGAGGCATTGCTAAACATCACCATGGAGATTCAAGATTATTCCACCCACTTCCACAGATCTCTAAGCTGCAAACCAAACAACCAGAGCCTGTGTGTTCTGCAGCAAGGTGCCCTCAGCCTGAAGTGAAGTGTGGTTGCCTCCACCACTCCTGGCAATTAGCTCACTTGCACACTCAGCCACCTGACCTCATCCTCTCTGTGGGAGTCCCTTGCAACAGTGACTTCCCTGCCAGCAACAGCAACCCAGAAATCCACCTCTCGCAGAAATTTCAGGCTTTAGTGAATAGCACATATTGTCCAAGCAGCTCTCTGCTTACAGCTCATCCACATGCCTTCAGAAGCCATGGCTACGCTGCTCAGCTTCTGTGCTCTCTTTGGGTTTGTGAATAGGTGGCACCCAGCTGTGACTCAGAATCCTCAGCATCAAAATGCTGAGAACTATCCAGGCTTTGATCCAAACTTCCCTGTCTGGAGGCTGCAAGCTTCTCCCTGGCAAGACCCTGTACCCTTGCACCTTTCAGCAGCTTTCTCCCCATGCTCAGCTCTCTGGCGTTATTTCCTCACACACTGAGGTATGTACCTCTGGCATCTCTTCATCTTCCTCTTCAGAGGACACCTCTTCCTGGGTGCTCTGTGGAGAGAGGAGGATAGGGATGTAGATTGTGTGGTCAGCATCCTGGGAAAATGCTCTCCTGCCCTCTCAGACCCTTCCAAGGTGAGGTCAAACAGGAATGTACAAGCAGAACTAAATTAAAAGCCAAGAGTAGCTGAGAGCCTTTACAGAAAACAGCACCAAGGCCTAGCAGAGCAGGCTGGCAGCACCCAGGACAGGAATCCAACCCCTCACCCACTGTGTTCCTCCTCTGGTAACCCCTAGAAGCCTCCCGAGTAAACATCAGGGAACTTGTTTTCTGAGCTTTGGGAGCCTTTTCCTGAGCCACTCACCTGTTCTGCCGGTAGAGGCTGGTCCAGCATTTCAACATCTGGATGTTGGGGGAGGTTGTAAAGTTTGCACAGGTCAGAGATTATTCGCTTCAAGTGCTGCAAAAGCTGTCCAGAGAACAGAGGGTCAGTGAAGTGTGGGGACCTCTGTGCCGAGCTAAGACTCAGCACTGCAGCCAGCAAGCAAAGGCCCCAGGGCTGCTCCTTCCTGCTGCAAGCAGCGGTAGACACAAGTGCAAAATCCCACCCCAGCACCAAACAATGTCAGAGAAGCTCATCCCAAATATCTGGAACATTGGTGAGGCCAGAGGCAATTCCCACTTCAGGCAACTGGGGACATGCAAGAGGGAGTTACCGCCCTCAAAGCTGCCAGCCCTCCCCTCTCCCGGGCAGCGGAGAGTATCTCACCAATGTATTTCCTTTCCTGACTTCCACCAGCCTCTCCAGGATAGCTGCCAGATTGGGATCATCTGACTCCACAGACCATATTGGGGGAACAGCTGGATAAGACTCCTGGAGAGGGGGAGAAGGTCATGTTGGTGGGATGGAGGCCTTTGCGGTGCAAAGAGCAGCAAGTCAGACAGGGTAGGGGCTGACGCCCTGCGTCTTCTGCAAACAGATCCCTCTGGACAACAGAGATTAGGCCACAAGTGACTGATCCACCCTCCAGCATAAACCTGGGGCTGAGGACAATACTAATGCCTACTCTGACCATGCCAGGCTGGCTCTATGCTGTGTCCCCCTAGCCCAGGATTGACCACGGAGGGAGGATAGTGGCATTTTGGCCACTCCTCTGGCTGTGGGGCCATTGGGGGTGGGAGGCAGTAGAGGCAGGACTCTAATTGTGTCCCATGTTGCCCATGGGCTGCTGCAGTTCCAGCAGTTGCAGGAGGAGAACCTGGCAGCACCCACACAGGGCAGACGCCAAGCAGGCACTTTTAATCCAGGACAAAGCCCCTGGCTCTCAACATGCCCCTCCAGAAAATCTTGGTCATTAGTCCCATTCAGAATCTCCACCACGAGCTATCCAAGCTCTGCTGGCTCTTCTCACCGGGAGACACAAACCAGTTGTAACTTGTGATCAAAGAGGGCATCAGCACACCAGCGCCAAGCCATCCAGCAGCAGGATCCCTAAAAACCCGGTGCAGATGAGCCAGAGCGGAGAGGAAGAGCCGACGCTGCTGCCGCAGCTGCCTCTCCTCCAGGAAGATCAGGGTCCCCTGGGAAACCCTCCAAAACAAAACCGGGGGAAGCAGGGAAAACGGGGCAGTCTCGTACACGGGGCGGTCTGAGGGGCTCCATGACTGGGGACGAGCAGCTGGACAGGACTAGGGGTTCCAAACAGCACGGGGAATGGCCAGTTATCGTACACTGGGACGGCGAGAGTGATGCCAGGCACTGACCCCTGGTTTTTCCTCTGCGTGACCCGCTGCTCCGAGGAGCTCGCGGTGGCTCGTACGGAGCTCCCGTAGGCCCCACAGAGAAGGGGGCCAGGGGCAGCTAACCCCCGCGCCCCGTGGCCGCCGCCAGGGACGTTGGGGCCCAGGCCCAGCTCACCCTGTGTCCCAACGGCGGCAGCGTAAAAGAAGGGCCACTCGGTCTCGGGGCAACCTGGTGGTGCCCCCGCAGAGCCTGCGCCCACCACACCCCCTGGGCCTCACCGTGATGTTGCAGTGAATACGGACGGGCCCCGGCGGCGGCCCCCGGGAGGCAGAGGCGCCGGCACGGGCTCCGGCCCCCGGGACGAACTCGCAGCTGATCTCGTCCGGGCAGGCGCTGCCGATGCGGAACCGCTCGTGGCCGCGGTGAAAGATGGACTCGAGCAGCCGCAGCTCTCGCCTCAGGAGCCGCCCGGC
>VXBB01014408.1:75074-122510 GCA_013399915.1 Illadopsis cleaveri
CCCCGGGGCTATGCGGCCGCCGTGGGCTCCGGCTCTCCGAGGCGGTGCCAGGGGTGGGCAGGGACCGACAGGAACAGGGGAGGGGGTGTCATGAACGGGCAGGGAATTGCGGGGACAGGCAGGGGAGGGCAGAGAAGAACTTCCAGTCCTGTCCAGCTGCTCGTCCCCAGTCATGGAGCCCCTCAGACTGCCCATTCTTCCCTCGGCCCTCCCTGCGCCGTGCCCAATTATGACACCCGCACCCCATCACCATGCACCCCATCATTCCTTCTCTCGGGCTGTCAGACACAGAGCCCCAGGCTGTGTACAGGCTCTATCCCGGGGGGTCCTCGGACCCTCGTGAGGGGCCCTGCCTGCCACCATGGGACTCAGGCTCTGCCATGCCCCAGGGAGTCTGAGCACGGACACTGAAGAGCGACTCGTTGAGTATCTGCTGGACCCTGCGCGCTATAACAAGCTGATCCGGCCAGCGACCAATGGCTCTGAGCTGGTGACCGTGCAGCTAATGGTGTCACTGGCGCAGCTCATCAGCGTGGTGAGTTGGCCAGGACTCTACTCCCGAACCTACCAGGCAAGTGAGGGGGCCCCAAACCCTCCCAGCACCCTGAGTGACTGGCCTTTCTCTTTCTGCAGCATGAGCGGGAGCAGATCATGACCACAAATGTCTGGCTGACCCAGGTGGGCACCCTGGACTCTGATGTGGCCCTGAGATTTGTATGTCCACCCTGCCTCAGGATTCCCCAGCCCCTGCCTTGAGACCCATCCCTGCCAAGGAACCCCCCATGCGCCCTGTGTGGGACCCTAATGTCTACCCTGCCCTGTCATAGTCCCACATAAAGCCTGTGTGGGACCCCTGTGTCCCCCCTGTCCTGACCCACCCCCTTGCCCCAGACCCCTGTCCCGTGGCTGATCCCGCCTGTCCTCAGGAGTGGGAGGACTATCGCCTCACATGGAAGCCTGAGGACTTTGACAACATGAAGAAGGTCCGCCTGCCCTCCAAGCACATCTGGCTGCCTGATGTGGTGCTCTACAACAAGTAGGTCATTTTTTGGGGGGGCTATGTGTTCCCCAACCCCACCCAGGGCAGGAGGCCATGTTGTTGTACTGGAGGGGCTGACAACACCTCTAGGACTGACAGCACCTCTCTTCACCCCAGTGCTGATGGGATGTATGAGGTCTCCTTTTACTCCAACGCGGTGATCTCCTATGATGGCAGCATCTTCTGGCTGCCACCTGCCATCTACAAGAGCGCATGCAAGATTGAGGTGAAGCACTTCCCCTTTGACCAGCAGAACTGCACCATGAAGTTCCGTTCCTGGACCTACGATCGCACTGAGATTGACCTGGTGCTGAAGAGTGAGGTGGCCAGCCTGGATGACTTCACACCCAGTGGCGAGTGGGACATCGTGGCGCTGCCGGGGCGGCGCAACGAGAACCCTGATGACTCCACCTATGTGGACATCACGTATGACTTCATCATTCGGCGTAAGCCGCTCTTCTACACCATCAACCTTATCATCCCCTGCATCCTCATTACCTCCCTGGCCATCCTCGTATTTTACCTCCCGTCTGACTGTGGTGAGAAGATGACACTCTGCATCTCTGTCCTGCTCGCCCTCACCGTCTTTCTCCTGCTCATCTCCAAGATTGTGCCACCCACCTCACTGGATGTACCACTGGTGGGCAAGTATCTTATGTTCACCATGGTGCTGGTGACTTTCTCCATTGTCACCAGTGTCTGTGTCCTCAATGTGCACCATCGCTCACCCACCACGCACACCATGCCGCCCTGGGTCCGCACTCTCTTCCTCCACAAGCTCCCAGCGCTGCTCTTCATGAAGCAGCCGCGGCAGAACTGCGCACGCCAGCGTCTGCGCCAGCGCCGGCACACCCAGGAACGTGCTGCTGCCACCACTCTCTTCGTCCAGGCTGGTGCCCGCACCTGCACCTGCTATGCCAACCCTGGTGCTGCCAAGGCTGAGGGGCTGAATGGCTATCGGGAGCGACAGGGGCAGGCACCGGCCCCTGCAGCTGGCTGCAGCTGTGGGCTGGAGGAAGCGGTGGATGGTGTGCGCTTCATTGCTGACCACATGCGCAGTGAGGATGACGATCAGAGTGTAAGTTGGGGTGGGTGGTGTGCATCTGGGAGGGGGCAGTGCTCAGGGGTGGCCACAGCTGGGAGGTGCAGGCAGAGCTGTGGACTGCAGAATGTGTCCTAGCTCATGGCTGCACTAGAGGAAGTGATGTGCACAAGTGCCAAGGGGGTCCCTGCCTAGCCCCATGCCCAATGAGGTCCTGCAGCTCCTGCCTGTGTAGAGGGTCCAGCACTGATCCCTGAACCACCACTGCAGTCCAAGGCTGAAGCAGCAGCTCTGGAAACCCAGGTGGCTCCCAGGAGGCCTGGCCCTGCATGGTGCTGTCAGGCTGCAGATTTTGCAGAGCCCCCCCTGCTCTGCTCACTGGGGAAATGTTTCCTGGGCTCAGTGGTGCGGGTGACAGCAGGGGGAGTGAGCCCCGCGGGACCCACAGCAGGCTGGCAGGCAGCCCCAGGAGCTGCAGTGCTGAGGGAGCAGATTCAAGGCTCTGAGGATATGCCAAATTCCCAATCGGGGCAGTGTTAGGCAATACTTAAGTCCCCAGCCTAACCCAACATTTTTCCCGGCCCTGTGCAGGTGAGCGAGGACTGGAAGTACGTGGCCATGGTCATCGACCGCCTTTTCTTGTGGATCTTCGTCTTCGTCTGTGTCTTTGGCACCATTGGCATGTTCCTGCAGCCCCTCTTCCAGAACTACACCACCAACTCCCTGCTGCAGCTTGGCCAGGGCACTCCCACTTCCAAATAGCATGGGGATTGGCCAGTCCCAGGGCCAGAGAGCTGGGTACTGGTCTCAGGCAGCCCCTGCAAACCAATAAATACTCACACAGGACCAGGCTGGTTCCATATGGTAATTTCATCCTACACTGTGCTCTGCGGGCCTAAATGAGCAGGATGCAGCCAGGGCTGGGGGGATTCTGGCTGCCTGTAACCAAGGTAAGAAGGCTACGAAGGCATAAGCTCTGTAAGAGGAAAATCCCAGTTGCCGAGGGAGACAGCGTAAGAGCATGAAACCTGATCCATGGGGACACGCCCAGCTCTCTCTGCTCCTGGGAGCACCAGTCACTCACTGCATCTCCTCTCAGGAGATGTGGGGTCAGAGCCTCAGCCTCAGTGGGCAGCTCCTGGCTCGAGCCTGGTGCTGCCAACCCCTGTGGCAGCTCTGGGGCTCTCAGGAGATGACAGAGCAGGAGCAGAGAGGCATGGGGAGGAGGATAGAGCTGCTCAGCTCTGGCTCCGAGGTGAACACACGGACCAAGCAGGAAGAAGATATTTTTAGGTCCTACATGCAGGCAGGGCCAAGGCAGCAAGTGCCACTGGCTGCGCCACTTCCATTTTCTTGTGTTCCACTCCAGGCTCAGTGTGCTGGAGCCAAGAGCAGGCACAAGATGGGTTGCACAAGGAAAAGGAAAACATAATTAATCAACCCAAGCTGGGAGCTTCTGGCAGCTGGGCCCCACTATGGGTCACTGGGCCGACAGCCATGGCCAGCAGCACTTTCCTGCATTCTCCTGGCTAGCAGGAATTGGCCCTTGGCCTCATTGGGGAAAACTGAAATGGAGTGTTTGCTATAAATACCAGTAATCCCCAGGGCTGGGGGGAGTGGTGTTGGCGGGGCCTGGCAACACACAGGGCCAGGGGAAGCTGCATGCTAGAAATTAATTTAAATCCCAGCACTTCACCCAGCCAGAGAAATCCCAGCGGCTGCAGCTGCTGTTCCTGGAGCTCCTGCTCTCAGGGGTGCACCTCAATACCTAAATGTTAAGAGCTTTGCTCATAAAGCAGCCCCGTGCCAGGGGCTTGTCCCAGTTCATCCCATCTCTGTGTCTCCTCTGCTGTTGGTCCAACCTCGAGTGAATGCAGGATGCGGGGGGTCCTGCTTTGCCCCAGTGGGGAGATCTGTGAGTATTGGGAGAGTGTGGGGAGCACAACACGAGCTCCCATAGCCTCAGGCACAGCTCCCTGAGTAGCTGCAGACAGAGGAGGCCCCCAGCCCTGCTCTGGGCTGGGTGCCAAGGCAGTTCCTACCCCTCACAGCTCTGCGTGGTAGTGGATGCCCATAGGCAGCTGCAAGCAGGATGAACCTGTGTCAGCTGGACTTTCAGCAAATTGTGACCCTGCTTGCTCCAGCCTGGCTGCCTCTGACTGTCCTGCGGAGATCCACAGCCAGAGCCGGGGTCTTGCTCTGGTCTTTGCCTGCTAACAGGTCTTTGGTCTCTGTCTCATATGAGACAGAGAGCTGACACCCCAGGCAAAGCCAGCACTTGCCTTGCACAAGGAAAGGGGCTACTCCAACAACATCCAACTTGCCATTGGACAGCAACAACATTGCTACTTCTCACCTTCCACCAGCATCTCTCGTATGTGGTTCAGCTCAGACACAGGACAGGGCCTGCAGCCACCACCGGTGTCCAGAGACAAGACACCCCATCCTAGAGCTACCAGCAAGGGAAGGAGCTGGGAGGGCCCTGCCACAGTATTTCAGAGCCAGTCCAAGCCCTCATGGGCTCAGCTCTGCCCAATGACCCCTGTGCTTGAGGAAAGGGGCTCAATTACAAACTCTATCTGGCTACCTTCATCATTTAGCAAATACTCACTCGTGTCCCTTTCCACACGCCATCACAGGCCCCTCTTCACTTCAGTAGGAATTAACACATCCATGGCAAACACTACCGAAACTTTCTTTTTTGTTATT
The DNA here is from genome assembly GCA_013399915.1 of Illadopsis cleaveri. NCBI lineage: Eukaryota > Metazoa > Chordata > Aves > Passeriformes > Timaliidae > Illadopsis > Illadopsis cleaveri. The sequence goes on from VXBB01014408.1 coordinate 79,865, forward strand.
AATGCAGAATGTTATGCAGGTCCTATGGCTCCACCTTGTAGAGGTCAGCCCCATGTCCCAGCTTGGCTGGGCTGCTAGTCATCTTCCAACAGAGATGCAGAAAACGAGTCAAACAGCCTGATTTTTTTTTTTTTTTTTAAATCTCAAAGGAGAAAATTTGCCTCAAAACTTGCCAGAGGGATTTGCAGTACATGTTCCAAAGGTTTCAAGCTCACAGTCCTGAAAATTCCTCTGGTTTCTCATGCCTTCTTTAAAAAACAAAAAAGAGGGGACAAAACTATAAAAAAGCACATGGGGACTGAGCCTGCCTTGCTTAAAAAACAAGGAGAATCATTTACATGCACATTTTAAAAACACAGGTCTGAGTGACAGGGACAAGGTAGCTGAGGAAACTGCTGCACAGTCCTGATTCCACTCCAAAAACGTGGTGAAAGAAGGATGAGCACAGCCATACATACGCCTGTGCACATTCACCCCCCTACTCCTTGCAGAGTGCTTCCTTACGTATCAAGGACAGAGAAATTTTCTTCCTCTTGGGGTTTGCGGATCCAGCTGCCATAGCCCAGCTCTTCCAGCGTGCTGAAGAAGCACTGCTTGGCTGCCTGGTATGCTGTGGCTGCCTCCTTGGCATCCGAGTACACAGAGAAGCCCAGCAGGTCTTTGCGGCTGTTCTTCGCACAGAGCTGCCGGAACAGGGTGAACATTTTCCTCTTGGACACACGAGACACCTGGAACTTCAGACTGGGAAGGAAGACAATGGCAGCAATGAGGGATGGGACACTAAGAAGAGCCAAGAGGAGCGGGGGCTCAGGTAAAATACAGTGTCAGAAAAAGACAGTGTCAGGAAAGGCTGTCCTTACCCATCTACTTTCCCTTTGGTGCCATCCAAGACTTCAACTTCGCTTTCATCAGCAAGACACCAGTTCACCGATGACTCCTTTGTCTTGCCTGTCTGCCTTGCAGAGTCATACACGCTGACTCGCCCAACCTGCACAAGAGAGTTCCTTAACCTCGTCCTGCTGCGTGACTCTCTTACCCCTTTCATTCCTCACAGTTTTAGCTCATCCCAAACTTTCCAGAGCCATAAGGGTAAGATTCTTACTGAGTTGAAGGCTAGAGAGGCAACTTTAGTGTCCTTTTTCTCAGATTAAGACATTACCAGTAACCCCCAAACTGTGGGGTGACACAAAGAGGACAGGTTCTTGGGGTTGTCCTGTGTAGGACAGGAGCTAGACCTGATGAGACATTGTGGGTTCCTTCCAACTCAAGATATCCCTTGATTGTATGATTCTGTGTTTCTGGTCACTAATTCTTGCCCCTGGTTGGAGGGCTGCTGCACAATGACCGTCCCTGCAGAGTGCCTCAGGGACCCCCAAAACCACAGGCAAAGGAATGGGGGTCAGAAAGATCAAGAGGTGCAATGGCTGCAGTACCTCAGGATGGTTAATGTGATATGGAGCCTGGAGCTTTTCCTCCAGTGTGTTCCCATCCCTCTCCATGCGGCAGCAGATGGCACGGGCCAAGTGACCCTGACTGTACAAGTAACCTGCGGAGACCGAGAAAAGGTGTTAAGAAACAGGATGGCACAGGTGATAGATTGGCCAAACCCCAAGAACTGCAGCACTGCTCACAGGCTCCTGAAAGCTCACAGCATGTGGATCAGCATAGCTACATGTATCCTGGGTGTATAACACAATGGCCTACAGACTGCAACATTTCTCACTGAAGACACAAACAACCAATTTTTATCTCACTCTCCTAGATCACATGTGTCTCCTAAAAATCCAGAACTGTGGAGAGATGCCATCTCTACCCACGGCGTAAAATTCATAGACTCCCTTTGCATTTTCAAACAGCTCTGCCAAGAAAGACATTTCAGTCTGTTACTTCTACACCCTCCACAAACGAACTTTGCAATCACACTGAGGAATGAGACAAGTTGTCACTGCAGCCTAGTTTCACCCCAAAAAGACAGAGAGTTTCGCACCAAGTGTAACAGAACGGAGATAAACTGGCTCTAGGAAGTGTGACAGCAATGCCCCTTGCAAGCCAAGTACATTCCAGCGTAAGATTTTGTCACTGCAGGACATGGTTCGTAATCGTTCCCCATGCTGGATCCCATCCCATGTGGGCACAATGTCACTCGACTCCACAGGAATGGTACCTTCCCCTGCACAAGAGAAGAAGAAAGATTTTCTGTACAGTGTCAGATATTCAATAAACCAAAACCCCATCCGCAACTGCATAAGAAAGTTCTGGATACTCAGAGTGAACTCAGGAGTCTGACACCAGGTTCAAAGAAAAATCTGGCATTTAGTATGGGGTACTGATGAGTAATTTTCAACATGGCTGAAGCAGAATAGAACTTTGCTTGAAAGGGAGGACACAGACCTAGATCTGAACTTTGCATCAAACTTCAGCTGCAAATTTCACAAGCATGGCAGTGCAACAGGCAGAGCTGGGAAGGGGAAGGGACTCTCTCTAAAACCTTCCATCTACCTCTTTTGGTTCCTGAATGCTCCAAATCCCACAACAGCACACAGAGAGGGGTAAGGAAGCTCTGAAGCACCAGAAAGACTCAGAGGAGAGTACTGAAGCCACTCCACTGTGCAGGGAGTGATTGCACTCACCATTCTCCACCTTGGTCCGTAGCTTGCCTTGTTTGGGGTTCTCAAAGAGAGGCTGGTGTTGGGGTTGTCCCATCTCATTTGCCCGATCGCTGCAGGATTTATCAAAGAGTGCTCCGTCTCCACATGGTGCTGTGCTAGAAAACAAACCCTCCCTGGTTAGCACTGACTGTAAAGGAAACAGCCAGGGCCAGGGGCGTGACAGTGCTGCTGATGCCAGTCATTCAACACCCCACCCCCCAACAAACCTGATGTAGAGGTGAAAGGTAACACTGCTCTTTATTCTGAGTTTCTTTTCTCCAGCTTGTTCAAAAATACTCTCTTCTGCAGAGGAAGGATTAGACGGGTCATACTTCATCAGCTCACTGTAAAGAAACCTGAAAATAACACCATCCTGTCAAAAGGCTTCTCTGCTTCTCAGACAAGGAGTGCTTCAATTGACAGGCAAGGTCCCACATCACCCACTCCTGCCACATGGAAGAGAAGAGACAAGGAGCTGTGGCTGAGGATGCCTGGGAAGCCAACAAACAACGCTTGATGCACAAAAAGAGAAAGAAATCCAGCAGATTTTATGCCATGCAGAGGACAAGCAGTAGAAAGGCAGTATCCTGTCCAGGAAGCAGAGGGAAGCACTGGCAGGAGGAAAGAAGGAGCCTGGCTGGGTGCTGCTCACATGCATCCGATCCCAATGTGAAGAAGACTTCAAGGCTGTTAACTAGCACCTTTAGTCAGCAGCAAGTTTGCATTAAAAGTAAAGAACCCTGTAGGCAGCTGAATTCAACTGCCAGTGGAATTATCTGTTTACACTGATGGGGTCTTTTATGGCTGCTTCTGGCCAGGGAAATCCCAAAGATCTTCATCATCATGTCAAGGACGAAAGAAAAACTTCAGCCTCCCAGACAGTCCTTGAGCAGAGCCTGTGCAGGGACTGATTTTGCAAGGAGAGGCAGAGCTCACTCTGCTGTGCCAGAGCAGCCACCGCAGTCAAGATTAACAGCTGAAACAGACAGTAAGCAAGATGCAAGCCTGATTCATCACTTCCCAGGGACCTGCCCTCAACACTTTCACTTGCTGAGGAATGCAGAGCACAGTGGCAGCACACAAAGGCTTGAAGGAAGCAGCTATTTTTTTTATCCATAACTGAAGGACAGACATTAACCAAGCAGTCCAGCTTCATCTCACTTTAGGTTTCAAAAACTAAGAAGTGCCACAGTGAATGTGAAGAGAGGGAGAGGAGAGGGACCGGAGAGAAGAACTGTGCGGTTGAGAAAATCCTTTCCAGCCTGTGAAGAAGGATTTCTGACTTACCAAAGCAAACATAGGCAGTATTTTTTCCTGAATCCTTCTACACTCAGATCCAGAAAGGCTAGGAGACCAAGACTGCAGTGGCTTGGTGTGGCAGGAGCTGTGCTCAGGCTGGAGAGTGCCCTGCACAACAGCCCAGCAGCTTCAGCAGGAAGCTTAATATTAATTGCATCAGATGCAGCCCTTGGGCTTCTGGCAAGTCTCCCATCCAGTACTCATTTGGGCATCTTTCAGGCATGGCCCCTTCTTATCAGAAATAACTTCCCTCTATTCAACAACACATGAGTAAGCAGTGTCTGAGGATCACAGTATCTCTCAGCACAGCTAAGATCTAGGGGGGTGTTTCAGCTACACCCCTCCAGAATGGGGGAGCAGCTCCTGGCAGGACCCCTTCCTTTTCCTTTTGAGCTTCCCTTTTTCTCACCTCACAAAGCCTCTTCGAGAAATGATTTCTGCATGACAGTCATTTACTGTCTCCCCCTTCAAGCTCAGCTCTTCTCCTTTCACACAGCGATTACCTGAAGCAAACAAACAAAGAAAGAACTAAATAATAAGGCAGGTATCAAAGTCCAGATGGCTTCAGAGACAGAGGAGGGAAATCTTGTTTCCTTGGGCTCTTGAGCAGCAGCACTAGCACAAGGACCCTGCCTATTAAATCACTATCACAAGCAGTTAAGAAAACAAAGGGACACCACTTTAGGGACAGACAGACTTAAATTGTCATGAGTTTTGGGGGACTGTATCTTCCTGAGCGCTTTTCAGCCCATCACTCCTGGTAGAAGCCTGGCAGCAAAGTACGGAGGGAGATAAAGTATGTGCAGCTGGAAGAAACTGGGGGATTGTGTGCTGTAGCACATAAGGAAACCATGCTCTGTTGCACAGAGTAGAATGCAGCAATGCAAGCAAAGATTAAGAGCAATATAGCTGCAGGCACATTTGCTTTGTTCTCTCTCTCTCTAACCAGATCACTCATGACACCATGTGAGCCCTGGGAACGTTTTGTACCCTCTATGAAGAAGCCTACAGCAATGCCATTACTAAGCTGTGGCTGACAAGGAAATCTAGCATGGAAGTGAGAGTTCAGAGTGTGCTGGGAAAAAATGTTCATACCTGTTCCGATGCTGACCACCACTCCCAAGCCCTTATTTCCTTTCCGCATGATGATGGCAGCCAGGATCTTGCGCCCAAGCAGGCTGTGCTGGATGCGAGCAGTGAGGGTGTTGAAGCGCTGGTGGCTCAGCATGGCCATCTGATCATGCAGGGTGCTGCCGCTCACAGGGAGCTGGGATGGGAACACAACAGCACAGGTTGTGAGCAGGTCATACAACACAGCTCAAGAATGAGCTAATCTGAAGCACAGCTTTCCAAGCAGAAGGCAGAACACAGAAAACTTTGAGATTTGGGCAGTGCTGTGTCAAGGGGTGGGTGAAGTTCTTTTAGGTATTTCTGGGAAAACCTCATTCAAGGCTTTGAGTCCTGCTTTAGCCACATCAGAGACAGCAGCAAGCTGTCTTCCTGGCAGCAAGCGACATGAGCTGAGGAATGGCCTCCTGAGAATGCCAGGGAAAACCCCAAGCAAGAAGGAACAAAACCAACCTGCCTATTTCCAGAGACTCAGCCAAGGAAATCTGTTCCTGGCTTTGGAGGAATTCCTCCTCTGCTTGCCTGTCAGGAGAGAGCAGTCATTCCCAGTGCAGACTCACCTCCTCCAGCACTGCTGACTGACAAATGCTCCCTGATGGCTTGACTATTTAGAGCCCCAGCTGCTGTGCTCAGTTGTGCTGCCTGGAATGAGGCTTTTCAGAGATCACAACACACTAAGTGTCATTTAAATCAGCCCAAGTTTGGGACAGCCACCCTGACACAACCAGGGCTTTGCATTTATCTAATGCATGAATTTTTTGAGGTGACACACAATTTTTAACGCAGCACAAAGAAATTTGGAAGAAGTAATAAAAAAGTCACATAATTAAAGATAAGTATGTTCCTACTCTACCACAGGAATGCATTTCAGTAGCTTGTGGAAGAATCTGATAATTATTTAGTTCTAAAGCAGAGGCCCATAGGACAGAAGTGTATGCTTGTGCCCTGAGGAAACATCTAACACACTTCAGGAAAACCTTATCAGGTTATCAACAGCTGCAGAAAACAAAGGGATCACAGTTGATTTTGAAAGCATTTTTCTGTTGGACTGAAAGGAGAAGGATAGGCAGGATTACAAACACAACTCCAGCTTTAGCAGAAGATTTACCTCAGTGATGCTCATCCCTTCCATGCGCTCAGTCTTCTCTGATTCCCCAATGAGGACTCGGAGCGCTGCATCGGCTGCCTCCTGCCTGCCCTGCTTTTTGTTGTGTGCAGTTACAGCTGGGAACCAGCGGCCTCCAACCTTTGCCTGATAGACAAATCTACAAAGAAACCAAGAAACCTGTGGGTTTCAGTTTGGTTTTTATGTTCTCTAAATGGAGAGAGTAAGGAATCGGAAGGACAAGATTTGGCAGAGGCAGCAATCTGTTGCCATCTCAAAAGGCAGCAGGAATTTTGAGCTTTCTGCCCTTTTCCTAGGACAACAGCAGCAGCCCAAAATCTCCTGCCCGATGCCACTACTTACTTGGGGTCATGGGGAGGTCCTGACTGGTCAATGAGTTTGAACTCTGCAGCAAACCCATTGGAACGGGCATATTCCAGCAGGCCACTGACAGGATTGACATTAAGATATTTGATGAGCTCCCCAACACCCTTCGTTTTCACCACCTTGGATTCATCTGGAGTGGCGATATTGTGCATGGACTGGTTACTGTAGGGCTTCACAACAGGCTAGAGCAAAGTTAGACAGGAGAAGGCTGTTAAACACTGATCAGCAGCAAACCTCTGCCCCACATGACCCTGTGGGGCGAAATCCAGCAGAACAGGAAATAAAAGGGGGGGAACACCCAATTCAAAACACTTGGGTCTTATAAAGAAGCTCTTTATACCTGCTCAGGCAAGACATGGGGTACAGACTCTCCAGAAAGAATCTTCACAGCAATTTCTGCTGCCATTTGCTTTGCTCCCTTCTTGCTGTTTCCTACCACAGCAGGGAAAATTTGGTCACCCATTTTCACACAGTAGCTGAACCTGACAGGACATTATAGTACATGAATAGTGTTAACCATAGGTGTCAATCTAGTTATTGTCCCGCTTCCGGGTAAATCCTTCTGGGTTGTCTCCAATTTATCACCAATTGAAATCTACTGTGATGACCCTAAACACTTCCAGTAGACTACCTCCAGGTAGGGTACAGAACTGTAACCCACTCTTGCTCTAGTAGAAGAAACAGCATCTTTTACCTGAGAAAGGGCATCACTTTGGGCCTCTTTCTGGAACTAAACCTCTTGGACGAGTCATGCCCAGAATCCTTGGCTAAGAGGAGCACTCAGCTAGGTCAGTGTCAAGTCCAGAAATGTGGGCAGCATGCTGAAGGGGAAGGACAGTGAAGAAAGCATTTCCACCCTCCCTCAAAGCTGAATATGCCATACCTAGGATCATGAGGTGGGCCTTCCTGAGACAGCAGCTGGAATTCAATTATGTTCCCTGATTTTTGACCATACTCCATTAATATGCTGATAGGGTGCTTCCCAGGAAGCAGGTTGAGCTGAGCTGCTGCAGATGACAGCTCTGGCTCCAGCTGCAAAGGCTACAGCAAGAAGATGGAGGAAATCAGTGTCAGACTCAACATTGTTTGAGCAGCCTTACAAAGTAAAGAGAACTGGACTCACTGATTCTGGTTCCGAGCTGTTGGAGGGAAACAGCTCATCACATTTAATTCCACCATGCCTTCTGTTCTCAACTTCACTCATCAGGACCTTCATTGCATTAGCTGCTGCCTCCTGCTTAGCCAATTTTTTGCTCCCTGCTTCTGCTGGTGGGAATCGGCGCCCGTTAATCACTGCCTGGAACTTAAACCTTTGAAAGAGAAAACCAAAGGGGCATACTGAGAAGCAAAGTGTGGTCTTCTCAGAGCAAGCAAGGCTGCTCTTGGAATTCAAAGGAGAAGAAACAGCCAGCTCCTAGCTGTGAGAATAAACCCAGGCTGCCATGTGCAGAAGACAAAAATACCAATGGTACCCGAGCAGCACTGCATCTGGGCTTTGTTTCATTGCATTTCCAGCACTGTTCACATCAGAGGAACAGCTCCACGTTTTGTTCTGAAGGAACAGGATGAATTGCCTTGTTCCGCCACAGGTGACAGAAACAGGCAATGGCTGCAGGCAGGCAGCAGCTCTGTTGTGGCTCCTGCCCAGGAATAAGAAAACTCAAAAGCAGCCTGCACTGTTTCATTTGTACCTGGTCATTTGGGAGTCACTCCTCCCTCTGGCATCCTCCGTGGCTATCCAGCACATCCATCTTAGAAAGGTGCTGCTTCACATAAACCTCTTGCCTTTGACATTTCTGCCTCCCCCATTCCTGTGAACTCTTAACAAACAAGGTGATCTTCCATCCTCCAGCCCTGGAAATCTGCTTCCAAGGAGAGTGGATCAAACCAGATCTGGAGAGGGATTACAGCACTGAATCCATTCAGATTCCATCTTAAAAAAACTCCAAATAACAAAACCCTGGGGTTCCACCTTTAGAAATCAGGCCAATTTTTTTCTCTAGCAGATCTATTGACATATTCCAGTGTGGCACATATGGAGATTTTCAGGGTCTCGCTAGCGCTCAGTAACAGCCATGATTCTGCAAGGGGAAGCAGGACTCCAGAGACTGACTTGGCCAACTGCAGCGTCATAGCACATGCTCAGCTCAGAGAATTTGCTCTGACCTGCTACAACACAGAAATGTGTAGAGTAGGGCCACTTTGTTTATGACAAGACACCTGCACCCAAACACTTTGCTCTGGGCTCCCTTTATACCATTTCCAGGATGAGAGCATCTTCAGAGGCAGCTTAGAAATACCAGTTTCCCCCTACATGATCAAATTGAAGGCAAGCAATTGAGATGGAACCTAATGAAGAAATTATTCCCATCTTTGCTGCTCGGAATGAGGAATGCCAAAACTGGGATACCTATGGTTAAATTGTAGCCTTGCTTTATTTTTTAAGCTGATACAAGGAATCACCCAGGCTAATCCTTTTGAAATGAAAGAAACACTAATAGCAGGCCCATTCATGACAGTTGAGTGGGTGAACTAAGTTGAAGTCAAACCATTTCATGGAAAAAGTGCTCAGAAAAGGTAGGACATTTTCTTACCGTGGCTCATGAGAGGGTCCATTCTGTTCCAGCATGATGAAATCACAGTGTTGGTATGTATACTGGGAATATTCAGTAAGGCCACTCACTGGGTTCTTCTCCTGACAAGCTATCAGTTTCTCTACAGGCGTACATGGGAAAGCAGTTTTGAATGGAGCAGCATAACTGGGGGAAGACTGAGAATTCATGATGCATTCCGACTTATCAGGCTGCTTGTTCATAGTGTTCAGATTATCTGGGATATCATCTGTGATCCACTTGCTCTTTTCTGAGTTATCATAATTACTCAAACTGGAGAATTCAGTCTTAGTGTCCTCAGATGTGTCTGCCTCCGTGTCATCAACACTGCCCTGACCAGCCTGCCCCAAAGGCTGCTGCCCATTTTCTGCACTTTCTTCTTCTGATGCCATCACTTCTGGCAAAACTGCAGTCATCTCTGGGGGACATGGAGGGACAAAGGAAGAGGGAAGACATGACTCAGGTGGTGTGGGATCTGACATTTGCATTATTGTGCTGGCCTTCAGCCTCATCTGCATCTTCTCACGTTTCCTATTTGTCAGGGACCATCGCGGTGGAGCAGCATTGTGCTTGTGGACATCTCCCAGCTTTTCCAGAGTGCCAAGAAATGCATTAACATCCTTGGCTCTCGAAAACCCAATATTTTTTGCAAGATTGAGCGCTGTTGTTTCCACAACACTGAACAAATAATTGCAGATTTTCTCCTTTGTCTCAGCCATCTCTGTGTCTCCTGAGCCAAGTGTGTTCCGCTCTCCTCCTGTGCTCTCACAAGCTGGATCTGTGCAACTGGCACTGTGGTCAGTAGGGCTTCTTTCTCTCCCTGAGCTAGGGCTGGCAATTCTCCACAGTGGTGGTGTCTCCCCTGCTTTGTGCAACTTGCCTTCTCTGAGGAGTTTATACAAAACACGGTTGACCTCTTTCTTTTGAGTTTTAAGTTTACGTGCCAGATCATTAGCCGTGCAAGTCCTCCCCTCCCCAAGCTGCCTGAAAACAGTCAGAATTTCTTGTTCATAGTCTTGCCCAGCAAGAGACAGTCTTTGAAAATTCAGTCTCACAGTGTCAGAATCTCTCCTTGAGTTCTCCTGACAGTGGTACTGTGGAGGGCAATACCGAGACAAAGTCTCAACCCACAGATGCTGGCTGGAGAACCTACGCCCTCCAGCCCTGCTGGAGCTGGGCTGACACCTGTCTGCAGGAGCCGGTGCCACAGCTCGCCCGCCTCTGGTGCGCGACTCCTTGTGTGATCCCTGTCCCTGCAACACAGAGACTTCAGTGTCCTGCTCTGTTAGGAACTGCTGGTGTAAAAAGGATTCCTGATTAGTTTCTTGTGGGGTACGAGGGTGGTTAAAAAGACCTTGGTTAGTGCTGGTGCAGTTACGATTTGACTGGGTAAGATATGAGCCTCTGCCTCGCCCAGTGCCTCTGATCATAGCGCACTCCTGGGACACACGTGGGAACCAGGCTGCTGATGAGCCAGGAGAGGAGCTGTCACTCACTCCACACTCTCCTACCCTGAGGAGAAAAAACACAGGAACTCAGAATGTCTTTACACAACTACAGGATTCCAGAAATGCAGTTTAAACAGCTTCCCAGCTACTGAGGCATTCCAAGCATCTTCTTCCTTGTCAATTTTTTCTTCTACTTTTCTAGGAGTCTAAATTAGTCCTGTAAACACAAACAGCAAACTCTGCCTGCCCAGCAGAAAACCAGCAGCCCCAAATTGGAGGTGAAGTCAAACACAAGAAGCAGCTTTGACACAAGCAGCCCTCTGCTCCTGTTAGGCTTGATTCCAGCACAGGACTGGGTGCCCTGTTCAGGATGCACTCCTGAAACACAGCAAGCTCCACTCCCCTGCCCCAAGGGAGAGAATAATCTCAAACCTACTTTGCAACCTGAGTAATGGGGGAATGAGGAGATAAAGAAGCACAAGGAGGTGAGTTGGAGCAGCACAAGGAGCTGGAGCAGCTTGCACAGCCACACAAAACAGAGCTGCAACAGTCTTGCAATTATTTTCAGATTCATGGCCGAAACAGTCTGAAACCCCAAGCGTCTTTTCCTCCCTGGACACTATGTGACCTGTAGAGGTAAAACATCACACGACAGGGAAATGAAAGTGGTAACATGCAGAGAAATTGGATAGGTGTGCACCTGGCAACAGTATGACAACTTTTTTTTCAATTATAGCCCAAATTTCACTCTATGACACAAAGTGGTGCTGCCCCCCTGGGGTACAGGTCGTAAGACTAAACTATTATGCTTTTAAAAAAGTACGGAATCCAGCCCTGCATATTTTAATTTTCTGGTAATGCTGCGAAACTGAGAGGATAAAGACACGGAACATGACACACACACTGCCGGGTCCCCGTTCTGCCTCCTGCCTCCTTAAGGCACCTATTGTCACAAAGACAGTTTTTCTGATGCAAGTTTCATCTTTATAAAGCTCTCCATCTTCACCAAACACCTAAAGGCCAACTTAAATTTCACTTTCATTAAACAACTGCACTTGGCTACCATCACAGCGACTTATTTTTACAATAAACATGGGGAGGCTGAGTGCAGCACGACATGTTCCCACCTTCCCAGCTACGAGGCAGTCCCACTGCTACCCTCCCCTGCTTAGTGACCCCATTTTATTAGTGCTCCCCGAGCCAAGGGCAGGGCAGAAATAGGAAGAGGGGTTTGAAAAAAACCAGCTCTTACCTCAGTCTCATCCGTACGCCAAATTATTCTATGAGAAAATACAGGGAAAAAAGAAACGCCGACCCGCAGAATGAGTCCCAGCGTGGCGGTACCGAGCAACCGCCAAGATGGCTGCGAGCTCCGTTTCAGTTTCGTTTCCCGCAGCAGCCACTCCGCCCCGCCCAGGGAGCTAGCAGCGGGGGCTGGCCGGATTTCGGGCTTCCCCAGACAGGCTCTCGGCTTTGGGAGCAATCATCAGGTTCCTTAACAGCGGCGGAACCCGGCGCGGGAAAGCGAACCCAGCAGGGCAGCTCCTTCCCCCAGTCCCTATGGTGATGCAGCCCCGTCACTCAAGAGTTGCCGCCGGGACGGGGTCCTGGTCCGCACGAGAGTAAAGGCTGCTCTCCCGGCTTAGGGAGGGGCTGCGGGAACACCTGTCACCTTCAGCTACATCCCCAAAGGAGACCTAGGGACCACGGCAGGACGGCTACCACCCGCATCCATGTCAAATCACGTTCCCGGGCCCGCGCATCCACGGCGGGAGAAGAGGGGCTCGCCCCGCCCAGACGAGGCCCCCGAGTCCGGAGGGCACTGTATGAGAGGGCGGGCTGGGATACAGGGTGGCGTGCCCCGAAACCCGGGAATCAAGGCTTTTATTCTACGCGTTCCGCCCTATGAAACCCGGCCCCGACAGGGACCTTGGGGAGCCAGGACACGGTCACGCCGCATTCCGGCTGCCTGCGCTGGAGGCCGCACCACGGCTTGTGTGGCCCAAGCCCGCCGCGTCACTGGGTCCGGTGGCCGCTGCAGGACACGCGGGCCTAGAAGGACCCACGAAGGCCCGTGAAGGCCCGAACCCAACCTACGGCCACCCCGTCCTCACTCCGCTTTACCTTGCCGCTGCCGCCGCTGCCAGCGCACGCTGATGGCGCACGCGAGACCTAGGCGCCTGCGCAGAGAGCTGCGCGGCAACCATCTTTCCTCGGGGCAAAGCGCGGCGGCCATGTTTGACGCGGGCAGCGCGTGGCTCTACCGTCGCCGCGGGCCCGGCGGGGCTCGGCTCGCCCGCTCCGCTGTGGGAGAAGCGACAAAACCGCCCAATGCCCCGGCTGAAAGGCAGCGCCACTCCCGCTGTGTCCCGGGGCATCACCCGTCGCACCGGGAGCCGTCGCCTGGGGCGGCGGCGCGCATAGGCGCTACTGCCCGTGCATCTCAGATGGCGTTTCTCCCATCACCCTGGGCCCACGCGTGCGCCGTCCTCGTCGCCGCTTGTCCCTGTCCCCGCAGGGTCGCGCCGTGCCACGGTGTCTTCAGGACAAGGGGGCTTCTCCCTTCGTCCATGGGTCCCCAATGACCCGTGGGACACCCATTTCCTATGGGCTCTCTGCGGTGGGGCTCTGCTGTGCCCTCTGGGGCCCCCCTTCTCCTTTGGAGCTTCCTTGTCCCCCTGTGCCCCTCACCATGGTCTCCCCCAGCAGGGCTCTTTTCCCACAGGCTTCCCACTCCCCTCACCCCCATTTTAATCCATGATTTTAATGTCAGATGTGCAGCAAGTCACATCCCACCTTGTCCGAGGTTCTTTCCAGGCAAATGGAGACAATCCCCTCCCTAATCCCAAACCACACAAATCCCCTGCTGCCGGTGGATCCTCCCTTAGTGGGCAAACACCAACCGGATCATGTGAGTTATAAAACTACCGTCAGAGAACAGATTGTTTCTGTCTGCTGCTCCACCGCATGCATCAATAGCCTTATGTCATTTATCATCTGGCATAGGGATCCGAGCGGGTGCTGTCTGGGAGCTGCACCGGCACTGCCGGGTTCGTAGGGCTCGGAGGCTGTCAGCGGCTTGGAGCAGCAGCTGTTGGGCAGTGAGCACTGTGGAATTTATACTTGTGGGCATGGATCATAACCAAAAGGCTTGGGAGCCGAGCTATTTAGATGCATATATGGACCAGCCGTGGGGGTTGGGTTCTTGTTCCAGGCAACAAGTGACAGGACAAGAGGAAGTGGCCTCAGGTTGCACAAGAGCAGGTTTAGATTGGATGTTAGCGGATATTTCTTCATGGAAGGGGTGGTCAGGCATTGGAAGAGCCTGCCCATGGCATTGGTGAAGACATCATCCCTGGAGGTGTTGAAAAATGGAGTGGATGTGGCACTTGGGGATATTGGTTAGTGATGGCCTTGGCAGTGATGGGGAATCAATAGCTGGAATGAGTGATTTTAGAAGGCTTTTCCAATCTCAACAAATCTGCAATTCTATAATTCTGCGGCTATGGTACAACCGGTGAGCAACTGTCACATGCAGGACCATCATCTCGGAGTCCCCACACCCTCGTCTGCCAGGGTGGTGGGCGTCGAGGGAGCTGGGAGGGACGGCCATGGGGTCTGGATGAATTTTAGGGGTCCATCTGCCTACATTTGTCCATGAATGGGCAAAACATATAAAGACAAGCTCCTCAGAGCACTTTGGTCCTCACCCACTGCACCGTGTGTCCCAGTGGATTGGTAGCTGTGTGTGCCTTCAGGTGGACACCATACTCCCACTGTGGCCTCTTCCCTGCAGCTTTCCAAAGGCATTTCAATGAACCTGGAGTAGTGGCAGGGTGCAGAAATGGTGAGTCAGACGCCAGAATTGCCAGGCTCAGCTGCTGCTCATGTTCAGTGAAGGCTGTGAATTGTTCAGGGTTTCGGATTTTTTTTTTTCAGATGATTTCTGGATTTAGTGATTTTGGGGCATGTGTAGTGTGGTTTTGGTGTGGGGTTTTTTTTTCTGTAATGGAGAGACTCCTTGCCTAAAAAAGAACCCTGCACACTCACTGAAGTGGTCACATATTTGTTCCTAGGAGGGTCTGGGAGCACAAAGACTCCTGCCTGGGATGACGCTCATGGCAGACCATCAAACATGGGGGTGACTCACAGTCCACATAAGCAGTGTCTCCCACCCACTTCACTGAACAACAAATTACTCCACAGCACACAGAGTACACAACTAGCAACTCCTCAATCGGGTGGGGTTTTTTTGTTTTGTTTTGGTTTTTTTCCAACTCTGTTTTAATTGCTGGTGATCACTCCCAAGCTTTGCTCCAGGCGCAGTAGATGTGATTCATCTTGGCTGTTGTGAAGATGGAGTGGGAAGATTCCAGTGCTACTGTCTGCTGCCTTGGTGTGACATAGGCTGCTCATGAAATCACGTGTTGCTGGCATTGTTGGGCCATGTATCCTTTAGAATTGCGACACCCTAAACCTGATAAACAGGCACTTCATCCATACAAGCTCATTCTCCTTTCTCCTTCTTAATGGAAAATTGCCAGACTCACAGTCTGTTTCCATAGGAACAGGCTGGGAGATCAGGAGACCTCCAGCTGCTGAAGTCCCAGCATTAACATAGACATGGCATCTGCTTGGCCTTGACAGAAACTCTTGCATTCTCTGGAGATTGCAGTCATAGGAAAATGAGTCAATTTGTGGTGGAGATAAGGAGCTGATAACCAGCTTACCTGAGGCTGCCTGGCTGATTTTGGTGGAGGGTGGAAAAAGCTCCATTATTTGCTCTTGGATGCTGGGCCTCATCCTGCTCCCCTGCTTCTTTGAGGTCTGCCCCAAACCTCCCACTTTGCCCAGGCTGAGCAGAGGCTTCCCTGCAGGATGGCAGCCTTCACTAAACTTTCAGTGTCAGCTGGAGATGCCTCAGCATCTGCTTTGGTTTGCTTCCCTCTTATGAAATTAAAAGAGAGGAAATAAATTGTGGCACAGCTCCCCCGCCTGACTTTCCGCTCAGATGCCAGTTCTCAGCTCAGGCTATTGTTCTGCAGAGTTTCATTTTAAACTCCTTTATTAGACATTCTAAAATATCACTTCCCTGCTCTTGCAGACAGCCAGTTCCTACATGAGAGATTTGCACTTCTTAATCAGCTGATGGTGGTTTCTGTGGGAAGGCAGCCCTGGGAGTGGTGGTTTATCACCTGCCGTTTGCTGGTGTTTGATCCCCTCTGCCCCAGGGCCAAGCTGTGCTCTCACAGTAGTGGTAAGAGGTGCAATTAGGGTTTGGCCTCCTTGCAGAAGTGCTCATCAAACACACCATATGTGAAGTGAGCAACTGGGCTGAGCTGGTTCCCATGTCCTTCCAAGTGTTGCATTTTTTCCAGTCTGGCTGCAGATGTACAGCTGGGAACCAATATGGAAAATCTTTATAACTCCAGAGCATAAGTTCCCCTAGAAGGGAAAAAATGCTTTATTTCCTTCCAATGGATTTTTATGGTAGCTATAAACATGGAGCAAGTAATGCATGGGAGATGCTGCCCCATTCTGAGCCTCCTGCCTTGGTATGGGCACCAGAGCAAGGAGCTGCTTCCCAGAAAGAGACTTGTCCACCTGCTTTGCTCTCTATTGCACCCAACAGACAGGTTCCCAGCTGGGGAAGCAGCAGAGCTATCCAGGGAATTGCACAAGCTTTTGCCTTGCTGCTCAGTGAAGGAGTGAACCTGAGCTTTGGTACAGCCCCAGCAGCTGCCACATCTGTGGTCTCAAGACATCAAGCAGGGATTACTCATCTTGAAAGCTCCCAGTGAGGATCAGAGGGGAAGGGGGACTCCTGACACCTCTGTCTATGTAATACTTACTCCCCTCAGGCATCACTGTGCTCCAGGGAGGGACAGTATGGTCCCATGGCTCAAAGCTGCAGTGGAGCCCAGCAGTGAAAAGCAGGTGGGCCTGGCACATATGCAGCAGAAGCCAGTGCGCTGACTTCTACAGCAGTGGTGGGAAGCAGCACAGTGGGCTGCAGTGGTGGGGAACAGCATGGTTTTATTCTGTCTGGTACAAAAGGTACCCTTGAAAAAAGCAGAAGGCAGACTGTGGCTCAGCCATCTGTATGGCAGGACATGCTACATGAGCACGGCCTTCACTTTGAGTTCTTGGATGCTTAGGGGCTATTTTCATGTGGTTTTAGAGCCATCACAGGATGTGTGGCCAAATCTCCGCTGGGCTCCTCCCTCCCAGTATCATGATGGCCAGGGGTTTCTTCAGCTTGGAAAGGAGCTGTGGGAAGCCTGGCTACTCAAATCATGCTTCAGATGTCAGTCTGTCTTTGGCATGGCTCCAGTCTGGTCAGCCTCTCCCTTACCAAGGTCTTGACTCGGGTGATGGCTAAAGCATTGCTGCAGGAGGTCAGACAGGGACCCTAGACGGACTGTGAATCACCCAGCTTGTTCTTGGAGAGGGACTAGCACGGAGAAGGGAATTCCTTTCACTGCTCTTAACACATCTCATGTGGCAGTTTCCAGACAGTCAATCAGCTGAATTAATGAATCCTTCCTAAAGTCAGAATTCAAAGATATTCCTGGTACATGTCAGTTGACATGGCATTAATACTCCCTTCTGTGACCTTTACATCACCATCCAAGCACAGGCTCCCCTTTTTGCCCTTTCATCTTCAATATTAAATCTGATTTATCTGCAAGAGGGCTTTATTATGTGCTCAGACAAATCGAAAGGATTTCATAATCCATCCCTGAGGCAGAGCCATGGGTGGGAAAAACACTGACTTGAAGAGAAAAGCACTGACCTGAGGGTAAAAGCATCACATGCACCCTGGACGGAGCTTTCCGCCACTACTCCCTTGCCACTTATCACCGCTCCAGTGCCTGATTTTTACCTGAGTTGCTTGAGGTACTTGCTGATGCCCCCTTTTTCTTGAAGCTCAGTGCTCAACAACCTCTAGGGGCTGACCAAGGCAGCAGCCGCTGCTCTCCACGCTTCTTGATTTATGTGCTATTGAGCACAGAGAGATTCTAATGGACCATCTCACAGGGAAAAGCCTGGCACAGCTGGGTCTCCAAAGGACTTCCTTGCATGTAGGACTCGTTTGTGCCTCTCATGAGATCGCATTACACTTCTTTCACTGCGTTTTCTTTAATTGCTGCAGATCATTTTTTTTCATGCAGCACAAACTGACCGCTGATGGAGTCAGTGCCATGTGCTGATGGAGACACAGGAGGGTTGGCTGGAGGAAGTAATGGATGGCAGAAGACATGCCAGTTGCAGATCACAGGGACATGTACAGCACTGTAATTGGTTGGCTTGCAGAGATTTCCTCCCAAACAGCATTTTTTAATCTAAAAGAAAGCAAGAAACTGGAACATGTCTTGCTTCATTCATGGCTTCCCTGGAGGCAGCAGCAGCATGTTAAGGAAAAAAGAGAAGCAGAAAGAGGAAAAAATAGTCAGAAGCATCAGGTGGCTGAATATTTTGCAGCCTAATTGATTCTTCTTTAATTAGAACAAAACCTGTTGCACTTTACCAGCATTCAGTGCCAGCTTTGGAGAAGGCAGCATTTTACCTGGCCCTGCACCAGTAGAGCTTGCCATGGAGGGAGGAGAGGAACCTCAGGAAACCATGTGAAACTGACAGTGCCTCTTGCACACCTGGGAATTGGGGCAAACTCCAGCTCCTACAACTTTCTTCAAGGAAGCAAGAGCAGGATGGAGAGCCAACCATATCGGTGTCTGTTGCACACTGAGCTGCAGCAAAGGGCTTGGC
This sequence comes from Illadopsis cleaveri, assembly GCA_013399915.1. NCBI lineage: Eukaryota > Metazoa > Chordata > Aves > Passeriformes > Timaliidae > Illadopsis > Illadopsis cleaveri. The sequence continues at coordinate 98,262 of VXBB01014408.1, forward strand.
GGGGATTAATTGGAGTAAATGAGACTTCACAGTGATTTCTGTGCCTGACCTCACTTGGGAACTGCTCACCGCTTCTCCTACAAATCTAGTTATTTTTAAAATGGGAAAGAGCTCAGCTTCATTTGCAGTGAAATGACTTCTCTGCTTTTTTCCTCTTCAGTTTTGAATGGATGTCCAAAACCTTGCATGGATTGTGGACCCCCCACCTTCAGGGGTATGTCTAGCTCTGGGACCCCAACATAAGGACATGGAGCTGCTTAGAGAGATTCCAGAGGAAGCCACGAAGATAATTCCATTACTGGAGCACCTCTGCACTGGAGATGGGCTGGGAGTTCAGCCTGGAGAATAGAAGGTTCCAAGGAAACCTTAGAGCCCCTTCCAGTGCCTAAAGGAGCTCCAGGAGAGTTGGAAAGGGACTTTGGTCAAAGGTCTGGAGGTACAGGACAAGGGGGAATGGCTTCCCACTGCCAGAGGGCAGAGTCAGATGGGATATTGGGAGGGAGTTCTTCCCTGTGACAGTGATGAGGCCCTGGCAGAGGCTGCCCAGAGAAGCTATGGCTGCCCCTGGATCTCTGGAAGTATTCAAGGCCAAGTGGGACGGGGCTTGGAGAACCTGGTCTAGTGGAAGGTGTCCCTACCCATGGCAAAGGGTGGGACACGATGAGTTTTAAGGTCTCTCCCAGATCAAACCAGTCTGTGATTCTATGAAAACAGGCTCTGCACTGGCTGGTACAGGTTAGGTGGCAATGTCAGATCTCATCCCCTGCAGCACCTGGTCACATCTCAAGTGCTTTTGGCAATGCCACCTTATGGTTTTAATTCTTTGGTCCTTGTGACATGTGCAAGGGTGGCTGTGGGGGCTCTCCTGTCACTTTACAGCTTCTCCTCAGAAGACCTAGGAGCTGGACCTCACTCTTGGCCCTGGGTTGCTAGTTCTGTTGAAATATTATAATGGATGAAGTGACAACTTGTCTGCAGGTTTTGTAGCAAAGCCCCCCCCACCAACTGGCTTGTGATGGCTGTTGTTGTTCCAACACAATGACTGCTCCCCAGCAGAAAACCCCAAAATAATCATTTAAGTAGCAAAGTGTTTTTTTCCAGTCCGTCCTTGCTGAAAAACCTTTCTTATGGTGCGAGCACCAGGCCAGCAGTCTCTGGGAAACCGAGATGACTTCTTCCATCCATTTAACATGTAAAGGGACACAAGTGCTATTAACACTAGCCTGGGCTCTCATCAGGCAGCCCCATCCTTTGTGGGTGCTCCCAGGAATTAGAGGGACAGAAGAGAAAGCTGATATGCAAATGTTATGGCTGAGCAGGAAGCTCAGAATGTAAAAAGCATCCTGCCAGCCCTTACACATAAAGCCCCAGCCCTGCTCTCCGCACTGGGCAGTGGACCTTGCAAAAGTGGCATTGTCACGGGCTCCAGTGGTTAACTAATCTCATTGGAATGGCCTGTAGCAAGAGCTGGAGCATTCCTCTCTGGGTTTATGAGGGTTCAGGAGCTGTTTTCGTGGTGCCAAGCTGTTTGGACTCGTGCTTGGAAGACTTCATGCTTGGAAGGCGTGATCTGGCCTGCAGACCTCACACCACTGCACTGATAATTAGCAGTAATGAATGAGCCTGTTGGTGCCAGGAGTACCAAGGCTGGGTAGATGAATTAGCAGTGGAGCAGCCTCAATTTTACCTTGAAAAAGAAGCACATCCAAGATGGAAATAGCTACAGGACAGGTCCCCATCTCATTTTATCTCTGCAGCAAGTGCAGGAGAGGGTTTCCTGAATGTTTTCCTTCCTGGGTTCAGGGGCTGGGGACCAGATCTGGGTTGCCCAGCTGGAAGTCACATCTCTTCCTCACTCACCACCCACCCCATCCTCTTCGAAGCAAAAGCTTCTCTGCAGGGAGTGAGATGCCCAGCTCCTGACTGGGGAAATACCAGCATTTAGAGGCTGTAGCTCAGCGCCAGAGCAATTGCCTGCCTGCAAAGGCAAAGCCTGATCCAAAGCCCCTATTCCCTGCAGGCAGATGCTGATTCAAACCTGTGCCCTGTGGAGCTGTTTGCTTGGGATTTTCCTCTGCCGTGTGGAAGACCAGTAGTTCCCTACTGTTTATAAAAGTTCTATCTGTAACAAACTGTTTAGCAAAACAATAGAGGTGTGTTTTTGTTTTTTTTTCTTTCCCCCCTCTTTTTTTCCTCTTTTCTTCGGAAGTGCACTTCCCCTCCTGTCACTGCACATTCCAGCGCTGATGCACATTGCACTGGACTGGGTAAAGATGCCCAGGCCTTCACACCAACAGCATACTTGTCCTTCTCCCTCTCACTCCTGGGACTAGGAGAGAAAAGGGCAGACACAGGGAGGTGGGGATCCACACTATGGTCATTATTACCTTTCTCTGGAGAAACTTTAATCCTGAACCATTAATAAAAACAGATTTCATGCTGCACATAAAGATTAACACATTTTGCCTTGCCTTCATGGGCAGTATCAGAACTACAGCTGCCTTTGTATGGCAGGCTCTGCTGCACCAAGCCATTAATCCTGGAAATGAAGCTCCAAGGGTTTAATCACCTGTCAGAGAGCACCTCGGACTACTGGAGGTATTTTTAGGATTTAGAGGTATTAGCTCAAAACTAAAAAAGCCCAATCTATTGATTCATCACAATTCAACTACTGCACATCACCTTCCTCTTCCTCCTTCTCTGCTGGCTCCACAACACCATGTTTATCTAGGGGAGTTGTTTCTGTTGGCATCCTCCTAGCCTGCATATAAGGATGCAATTTGGGGAGACAGTGCCTCAGCATGCCATCTTCAGAGTGAGCTGAAACCAGCAGTGCCCCATTGCCAGGCTCTGAGCAAGGCTCAGAGTGGTGCTCATTGGGAAAGGATCCAACTTCCCCTTATCTCAACCAATGCATTTACTTTGGGAAAGTTATTTGTGTGTCTGTGCACCACAGAAAACTTTTATCCTTGTTTTTATAGAGGTGAGGGATGAACTGGAGGGAGCAGCCCAGCTCTGATGTTTGAGCAGTTGGATGAGCATGGGGAGCCTCAGTACAGAGCCAGAGGAAAGAGCATCTGCCATCCTATTAACCTCCTACACTCCTTTCTTGACCTGCAGCCCAAGAACACGGGAACCAAAAATCCTTTTTGGGAGCAGGTCTGGAAAACCCCTCATTGCTCCCATAAAACATGGCATCTGGGAGTCCCCCCTGGTTTTACAAAGTGCCCAGCAGCTCCTGGCATGGGGGGTCCAGAGATGTGACTGCAGCCTCAGCTTCCCTCTGCGCAAGGGAACAGGGATGTATCCTCTTCACTGAGGTCTTCCCAAACTGCACAGATGGACTCTGAGAAGCACAAAGCTGCTTCCTGGGGATGAACAGGACAGCTCAGCACTGTTGAGGGGAATCACTGCATCCAGCACAACCCTTGTGGCACAAAGTTTTCACTTCTGCAAGGGATCCCTGTGTCAGGAATGCCTCCAACATCACTCCACTGTTGGCCCCAGTGGAAGAAAGAAAAGAGCTCTCACGGCTTGTGGAACAGAGGGTCCGAGGCACTGATAGCTGTACGTATAGATCATGTATTTGTGTGTGTAACTCTGCACAGAGAGCTGCATCCTTACACACCCGCACAGGTAAATACTTCTAGATACTGACCTCTTCAGATTAAAGTCCAAGGCACTTTTTACAGTGAACAGGTTAAAGCCATAGTTTAAAACATGCCTGTTTCTGGGTACAGCACAGGTTTATGGCAATGCTGTGGGGACGGGCTATTGTCATATGGGCCAGTCCCCACTCCTGTCCTCCAGCTGAGAGACTGACCCTGAAGGAGGAATGTAAGCTCAGGACTGGATCCTGACCAGAGAGACATGCAAGCAGCTCCCAGTGGCAGGTCCATCGGCAGTGCTGAGACCCCAGCGGGGGGAAGAACACTTTGGGCGGAAGAAGGAGCAGAGCTGAGTGCACAGCTTATAGCACCCAGAGCACCAGCCAAGAGCACCCATGGGCCAGGTGGTTCTGGAGCCCTGCCTTGTGGCTCATGGGGCTCTGAGGTGGCTCATCCCATAGGGAAATAACTAATGCCATGGAGAAGCTTTTTCTCCCTTCTGCAAGCTCCTCTCTACAACCTTGAACCCTTTGGATACCTTTTAGGAGGGAACTTGGAGTTAGGTGAGAAGCAGGTCAGACCAGTACAGAGCCTGGCAGCAGAATCTTCCCAAACTGCTGAGCAATCACCGTCATCGCCCCTACCAAACATGCCTGGTGGCCATGGCAGAGGGCTCTGAGCTGCCAGGGAGATGTTGGGCAGGCTCAGCCCTGGCCTTTCAGAAGAACCAGCCTCTTTTCTCCATCAGAGCTGGTTTCTGCAGGGAGATTTCAGGTCTGAGGTTGAGCAAGGAGCATCCAGATCTCATGGCAGCTTATTGCTGCTAGGGGTCTACTGGGTTGGACTGGCCTGAAAAGGTGACACCAGCACAACTCTGATAGTGGTAACAGTGACAGCATGGCAGTGGCAGCTCTGATCAGCAAGGGCCAGTGCAGGGCCTTTTAGACTTTCTCTGGACAAAAGCAACAGGAATTGGTCCCATAGGTGCTGCTCATTCATGGACACATCATGCTCTGAGAAGACTGGCCAGGACAAAGTGTGGCTGCCAAAGAGCAGTTTAAGACTTATGATCCAGTGGGGATCAAGTCCAGCAGCTCAGGGGTTGGAGGTAAGGAAATGGTGCTCTCTGAGGTTCAAGTAGTCCATGGAATCAGAGAATCATGGACTTGCAGAATAGTTCTAGTTGGAAGAGACTTAAAGCTCATCTTATTCTACCCTGTGCTGTGACTGGGATACCTTCCACTACACCAGGTTGCTCCAAGCGTCATCTAACATGGTCTCGAACACTTCCTGAGATAGGGCAGACACAACTCTGGGCAGCCTGTTCCCAGCTGGAAGGCTGAAACAAAGCAATCCCTGCAACCTTGCCTCATTTCTCTTTCAATGCTCAGGGTTTTGTCCTCCTATGCTATCATACCCTGAGCTTGAGCAAAAGCTGCAGCTCCCCAGTGCAGGGGGGAACTGGACATGTTCCAGTCTCTTCTCTCAGTAACAAGTGAAAGGACAAGAGAAAATGCCTGGAAGTTGTCCCAGAGGAGGTTTAGGTTGGATATGGGGAAAATTTCTTGTGTGTAAGTGTGGTCAGGCTCTGGTACTGACTGCCCAGGGCAGTAGTGGAGTCCCCATCCCTGGAGGAATTTAGATTTGTGTATGTGGCACTTGGGCACATGGGTTAGTGGTGGGCTTCGTGGTGCTGGGTTAACAGTTACCCTGATGTTCTTAAAAGAATTTTCCAACCTTAACAATTCCATAATTCTATGAAAATGTGCTCTGCACCACTGCTTTCTCAAGAGCCTCCGTCCTGGATGAAAAGGGGAAGTTTGACTCTTGCAGAGCTTGTGCCCAGGGAGCGGAGCTCCCTCCTTCTGCTGGAGGAGACAACATGGGGGGAATGGCTTTCCAGAACCTGGGAAAAAAAGGGAGCCTGATCTTTCTCTAGGGAGAAGCAAAGCTTTGGTGCCATTGGGCTACACATAGATTCAGACCTGCTAGAGGTCAGCTTCCAAGTAATGGCAATGAGTACAAGGGGGATAAAGAATAACTACTTGGGTTCTGCAAGCTCTCCCTGCTTCCCTCTCCCCCATCCGCACTGGCAGTAGTAGCTGTACTCAGAAACAGACATTTTTGGCAGCAGCCTGGTGTTACTGCCTGCTAACAACCATGTTGGGTACAAAACCATAATTGAAAGTTACCATAACCATCATAATAAAGCAATATATTTCATAGTTAAAATAAACTATTATGCTTTCCCCTATCATTAAAAAAGAAGCAAGCAGTACAGAGGCAAGATGCAAACCCAGGTCAAAGCTCCTTAAATCTGGACAGAAACATCCATGAGTTTGCAGCGAGAGCATGGAATTTTTCTGGTATTTCCAGGATAGTTCCTTGCAGGCAGAGCAGGAAGGAGAGTAGCGGAGAGTCGCACAAGCCTCCAGAACTGTGCCCAAAATGGGACTGGCTGGGTTAGGTAGGTCCTGGAGGGGCATTGGGGATTGGCCCCATTGGACTGTGGGATCAGATGCTTCCCAGCTGCAGGAGGTTGACATCTCTGCGATTTCCCTTTTGTGCTGTTCCTCCACCTTGGTTGCTGATCTCGGCTCTTCTCTCTGTTTGTCCCAGTGTACCTTAGGGTATCCAAAGTGATCATCTCAGGTGTGTGGACAGTACTGGCTGGGGAACATTTACTGGAGCTGTTCACTGGGGCTGTGCCAGCTGAGGCTGCTGGTGACCAAGAGCTGCCGTCAGGGAGCAGGGCAGCAGCTCTGGGTAGGCGTGCCAGGCTGGACTGCACTGGGGGCTCCCTGCCATGCCTGCCCTCACTGTGGCTTCAGGTTGGATCTGTGGTCCTGGCAGTGGGGCCGGGAGCGGGGGGCTTAATCTCAGTGCTGGCCACAGTGGAGTCCGGTGCCGGGGGTAATGGGTCAGGGCTACTGGCACAAGTGCTGAAGAACTGGCAGGGGTGTGGGTGAAGGGGTGGGATAAGGGACATTGGGGATTGGGATGGGGATTCAGGGGTGTGGAATGGGGGGTGCAGGGGTGGGATAGGGGTGTGGGGGTGTGTGGGATGCAGGGTGCAAGGTGCAGGGTGTAGGGTGCAGACCCTGGGCTGCCAGGTCCCAGGCAGAAGGGTTGTTGCAGTGCAGGTTGTGCTGAGGTGAGGCAAGGGCAGGGAGGCTGTGGGGTGCGCAGGGATCCACTTCCCCAACCCTGTCAAAATCCTACTTCAGCAGCAGCTGCTTTGCCCCAGAACAAGGGTCTCTTGCTCCAGTTGCAATCCCAACACTCTCACTGTGATCCTTACCACCTCCAGCCTTGGGCCTGCAAGCTGACAGCAGCTGCTCTTGTCTCACTTGGTTGGATTTCCCAGACTTCCTCATGAACCTGGAAGGGAGTTTCCTGGGTTCCTGCTGGCAATATTGATCTTTAAGAATCAATACTTCCTCTGGCTCTCTGATGCCCCTGGACATGTCTTCACACCTTGCCCCATGCACAGCACCATTCCATGGGCAGTTTGCTCCTATCTGAGGCCCAGAAAGCATTTTTCTTCATTAGCTGCCTGCAGGCCAGGGAAAATGCTGCATTTCAGGCTCTTTCTCAGAATTTCTAACATATTCTCCATTGCTGTGCTGGGAACCTCCTGACAGAGATGAGAAGGAGCTTCTGCTGGGCAAGACAGACAGAGGGGTACCCATAGGCATAGGGGAGCAGCAGCTGAGCTGAGAATAGATCATGGGGGGCTTCCAAGGCAGCAGTGAATTCCCAGCCATCCATGGGATATCAATGATACTAATTTCAAGAGCTTGGAAGAGCAGCTCATTCCCAGAAGCCGTGTATCTCCCACTGGCCAAGGACCAGTAGCAATGGGCACTGAAGACAACAGGGATGAGTGTGTTTGGTCCCCTGCTACCAACACTTCTGCAGCACAGGGATCTCATTTTGCAGTACTCCTGCTGTTGCCTTACAGCCTTCTTCCTCCTTCTCCTCCTAGAGCCAGCATGGGGGTAGTACTCACTAACTGTTGCTTATTTTCTATGTAACTCCAACTGCAGGGCACAAGGAGTGAAACCACCTCGCACCACTGGCAGCAAAGAAATTCTTCGGCATTGGGGGTGTAGGGGTGGTGGTGCAGGAGGGTGGTGTGTCTCTGCCCCTACATGCGCACAAAATCCAGCATTATTTATGGAAGGGAAAAAGTTACAAAGGAGAGCATTACAGGCTGAGTATACCTGGAATAACACAGTGACTGATTACAATTACTGACACTGCTGGGTGAGGTGTAATTAATATTGCAGAGTAATTACATAGTTACTTCATCTGTTTAAAAATATATAAATATTCTCTGCTGAGTTTTCATGGAAAGCAGCAAATACCAGCCCCAAAGTCAGAGCCTGGCGTGGCTCCATGCAAGGATCCAGGAAAGCCAGAACACGAGACTGGGGAAGAACTGAGGAGGAAAGAGGGAGAAATGGTGAAAGCAAAACAGAAAGTGGCTGGTTCCAGAAGCAGCCAAGTGATGCCAAGGGTACCTCCTCAGGAAGCTGAACACCAGCAAAAAAGTATAATAGAGTCTGAGGTGCTGCACTTTGGCAGGCATGGGCAGCAGTGCCATTGCCGAGACAGTGCCAGAGAGTGCTGCTGCGCTCCACCAAACCCAGCAGAAGTGGCATGAGGGCGATGGGCTTTGTTTTAAACAGATGAAGCACCTGCTCCTGCTACCACTGAGCTCCTGCTTGATCCTGGTGGATTCGACACTCCCAACTGGGCTCAAGCATGGATGTTCCCAGCACAAGTGGAGATGGTTGGAGCTGATGGGGTGTTCAATCCAGCACTTCTGAGACTGCTGCAAAGAGACCACTGGCTTTGCAAAATGCTGGGAGGCTCCCAGCAGGCAGTAATGTGAGCACCCAGAGACCCCCTCAGCGCTTGGGCTGGCCTGCCAGCCCCATCACTGACCACCAACACATCAGCTGGGGCAGCCCTGCATGGCCCTGCACACTGTAGGCACTGCTTTCCTGGCTGTGGCATGCATCTCCAGGCAGGATATGACACTAAGGACCAGAAAGAAGAAGTGTCCGTTGTTCTTCTCTGGGTAGAAAACACTCATAGCTCCAGAGAACTCCCCAGGAAGGATACAGTCAGACATTGTCACCCAGCTGTCAATGTGAGGGGGTTGTTCTCTGGGTCCTGGCAAGGAGATGGGAATGGAGCATAGGCAGTGTCAGCCAGAGCCTGCATAACAAACCCCTCACATTGGCATCTGCCTGGTGACATTTGGCAACCATGAGAGGGACAGGGAGTGAAGGGTGTGCCCCAGGGACAAAAACTCTCCCTCCAGTGTCTCCATTGCTTCAGTGCTTCTGACTTGGTGTTTTCTTTTGTTTTGTTTTGAAATGTGAAGACCTGAGATTGAGCGTGGGTTTTCCGTCTGCCACCGGACGCCATGGCACAGGCTGGCCCAAGGCATCACCTTCTGTCCCCTTCCTTCACCACGTGTTGAGGCACCTGAATGGGGATGCAATTCCTGATACCAAGGCGTTGGCAAAGCTCCGAGCATTGCTCGGCACTGCTGGTCCCACTGGCTCCAGCTGAAGGGTCCTGCAGCAGTTCAAGGACCAGAAGAAAGTTCACAGAGATCTCATGATCTGTGTGGAAATGCTTCCCCTGTCCATGGTGGGGCTGAGGGGCTGCGTTTTAGCAGCTGCTTGAGCTCGTGTAAGGGGTGGGGAAGGAGGTGGAGCTGACCCCAATGGGGCTCTCAGAGAGAGGTGTTTGGGGAGTGCCCACTGGCACACCAACCCCCCGAGCCTCCAGGACAGCGGCGAGCAGGCGCTGCTGCTGTTGGCGCAGCATGTCAGCCATCAGCAGGGGCAGGGAGTTGAAGCTGGCACTGAGCTGCTCCAGCTTGGATTCCAGGCCACTGATCTGCTTTTCCAGGTCCTCACTGCGGTCATTTAGCTCTGTGATGAGATCGTACATCACGTTCTGCATCTGGGGAGGGGACACAGGGGACAGTGGCGGGGTTAGTACCATGGCTGGAGGGGTTAGTGCCACTGCTGCTAGCAGAGCTCACCCCTTTACCCCTTTCTGCCCTGAGAGCTGCCCCACCTCGGCCCACCCCAGGTTCTCCAAGGGTTCTGTGACTGCAGTTTAGCTCATCCCTGGCCAGCAAAGCAAGAAAACTCTGCTGGCCCTGTGCTGCTGAGCAGTAGTATCCCTTGCAAAAAGGGTTGCAGGGAACCTCTGGCTCCTGTATGTGTTTCTCCTCCTGCTTTGCAAGGGCAGCCATCCCACAGCAGCTGTTCCTTGCTGACATTTATTGAGTTGGAGCATTTTGCGGTCAGCCAAGTCTGCTTTAGTTTTTCCAAGTGAAGAAAAACACTCAGTCTGGCCAAGCCACAGGGTCCCTGTGGGACTTGCCTTTGAGAGGTCGACAAGGGTGTTGGCTTGGTCACTCAGCTTTCTCTGCTCCATCTTCACGCTCCGTAACCTGGGGAGAAGGAAAGAGCACATGGCTGTACTCCCTCCCCTCTTTCAAACTGCATCTGGAGACCTGCCTGCATCCCAGGCAATGGAAAACTGTCCCCATGCCCCTGCCAGGGACAAGATCCTGGTTTATCTGGAGCTCAGTCTGCCCCCAGCCCACTGCACAGCCTCTTACTGGTGGATGGCTTGTAGGAACTTCCTCTGGTGCTTTCTGACTTTAGCATGGTCGATCTTCTTCAGCAGCTTGGTGTGCTTGTAGATAAGCCATGTTTCCCGCAGGACGTTGGCTGCTGCATTCTTGATCTGAAAAGGAAGAGTGGCTGCAGGTCACTAGCCATGTGGGATTTCACAGAGACACTGGTCTGACTCTGCCATGAACCAGTGTTGCAAGAGCATTTGACCTGCCCCAGCTGGAGAGAGGCGTTCAGCTTTGCACCCGCAAGGTCTCCTGGACTGTTGCAAGTGATGATGGACAGTTCAAGAAGGAGTAAGAGAAGGCAGAGCCATTAGCCCCTGGTGCACCCACATTCCAGTCCTACTCTGCACTCATGCTCCAGCACTTGGCTCTTTGCCTACACACAAAATTGTACCATAAGCCTCAAGAAAAAAAAAAATCCCAAAGCTTTTATTGATTCCTGTTGTGCTGCCGGCACTGAGATGTGACTTCTGCAGACTCTCCAGCTAAACCACAGCTCAGCTGCTCATTCCAGGAGGAATTGGCTGCTGTCTGCCTGGCATGGAGCCTGCAGATCCATATCAGTGGCCTGTGGAGTGGAGCTGACCAGCTGTTTTGTTTTCCTACCCTGGTCACACCAAGGTTCTGCCTATTCCTGGGATGTCAGGGCTTTATCTGGGGCTCTGCTCTCTGGGGTGAAGTGGGTGCCCTGGTTGCATCCCACCACTGGTTGCCTTTCCAAGGGCTGCACTGATGCTCATTTTGCCAGCATCCCCTCTAAAACGTATTCTAATGTGCAGAGCCCATTATATGACACATCACTGTTGGTTTGCTGATGGTTTGCCATGATGACGCTGCCAAGACCAGTGACCTACTGCTGCTCCTGCATGCTACCAGGGATGTGACACTAGACCCTGGTATGACAGTGACCCCACGAACGCTCCACTGCAGGCTCTGGGTCCTTCCTCAGGGGAACCTCACAGTGTGGTTCTTATCTTTGGTGGGCAAAAAATCACTGAAATCCAGTTGTCTTCCTGAAACCAAGAGAAGTGAGATCACGCTCTGGAAGAGGAGGAAGTATGCTCCCAGAGGGAGCATCACCTAAATCCCTGGAACAGGGCTGGTGCTCTTTGTCTCAAGAGTAACACTTGTGCCTGGACTATATCCACAGCACTTGGACAACTTCCTCAGCAGTGGTACCTGCAGGACCCAGATCCAAAGATGCAGACACCTTCCTCTCCTGTTGTAGCCTCACTCAGAGATGCTGACACCTTCTTCCACTGTGGTACCCACAGGATCCAGAGGTGCTGATACCTCCCTCCTGCCATGGTAGCCCAAATCCCCAGCTCCTGGCACACAACAATGCCCCCACTCCTGCTGTCTCCCATGGCACCTTACCCGCTTCGTCAGTTGTGTGTCCATCATGAAGTTGTGGACGTGCTTCTCAGCTTTGGTGAGCTCCAGCTTCCTGGCCACCACAGCCACCACCAGTGCTGTACATCCAGCACCCTGTGCAGGGACATCAGTTGGGGAAATAGTTTGTCACCCTCTTGTAACACCAGCACTCCCACCCTCATCCTTGCAATCTGCTAATTAACTAAAGCTACATGTCCTCCCCATTATCCTAACACAAAGATATTACAGAGCCTGTGTTTCCTTGAGTGGCTAATGGTGGTCTGCATGATGGGAGAGGCCAGGGCTATTAACAAGGTCAGCACTGGTCAGTGGTGAGCCTGTGTCACTGCAGGCCAGAGATCTGCCCTGTGGCAGTGCCTTGGGGGATGGGGAGCACTCTACTCCCAAGAGAGGTCTGGGGTGGGAGAGCAGTGGGGAAGCAGAGACAACATGGGTGAGAGCAGAGAATGGGCCCCAAATCAGGACCCTTCAAATTGCCATGTATCCCAACTGCACCAGCTGGGAACTCACTTATCCCGCAATTAGGGCCAGATCTGTGTGGCAGCCATCATCTCCGGCGCACATCTGTGCCAAGGTGTTCTTTCCAGAATTTCCCTGCTATGCTCCTGAGCTTTGCCCGCTGCTGCTCATACCAGCTGGGTTGCTTCCCCCTAGTGCTCTGGCAGAGTGCGGTCAGCCTGGCAAGCTCTCCTTAAAGAGTCATTAATTAACCTGATACCCTGAATCCTTCAGCATCCTCAAAGGTCCTGCTGCACACTCTCGACTCCCACCACCTCTCTCTTCCTGGTGGAGCAACTACCCCTGGTGCTGACTGAGGAAGCCCAGCAAAGCCTCCAACCCCAATGGGCATAGGGGTCTCCATTCCCAGGGGTGGGGGGCTGTGCTGGGTGTGGGGAGACATTTTGACAGATGGTGTCTCACTTCAAAGTAACCAGTGGCTGGGAGAGAGCTTTGGGAACCTGCAACACCAGAATCCCTTTGGCTGAGCCAGTAGTTTCTCCTCTGCTGGCAATTGCTGCATCACCCCCATCCATAGGGATTTTCTCCCTTGCTTGGCTCGCACCAATAATACGGGGCGTTGCTGCATCTGACCTCATCCAAGACAGATCAAAGACTTGCAGATAACATAAAATCAATAGCTCTTGGTGGAGCATCCCCAGCTGATGGTACTCATGGGGTGTCAGCTCGGTCTGCCCTTAATGGGAGGAGGGATGGCTTCATCCCCAGGGCCTGGAGCTGAGGTGGGCAGAGCCAGGGTGCTGATGGCTGGGGTGGATCTGTGGAGGACCTGTGACCACAGGGCCTCCAGCTGCTCCTTCAGGGCTAGAAAGTCCCACAAGCCAGGAAGTCTTGTGGTGCGTTCCTTGGGGCTGGTATGCCGGAGGCCCTGGAGAATGGTGACCTTTTGGCCAGAAGGAAAGGAACCCCGGGCAGATGAGCAATGGAAGCTAGATGGTGTGGACCAGCATGGCCAAGGGATGCTCAGGTGTCCTTCTGCTCCCTGGGGACATCACTGACTCCACCAAAGACCCTCCACCCATACTGAATGTGGGTCCAAATCTACCCCAAATTCATCAGCTAAGACAACTCCATCAACTTCCAGGCTGTGAGACCTCAGAGCTGAAGTCATTAGGCCTTGTACATGGACAAAACAGCTGAGAAACAGGTCCCTGTAAGATCCAGTGGCCCCACCTCTGCAATGGAGAGAGGCAGAGCCCACAGAATGGACAACCAGCTTGGCATGGCCCTTACCATGATGCCAGTGAGCAGGCAGACTCCCTTCCCACAGTAGGTGTGTGGGACCATGTCACCATAGCCGATGGAGAGGAAGGTAATGGAGATGAGCCACATGGCACCTAGGAAGTTGCTGGTTACATCCTGCTGGTCATGGTACCTGCCAAGGAGACATGGACATCAGTATCACAGCAGGGGACAGGGATGGATGTGGCAGAAATGGGGGTACCTGGGCACAGTGGGTCCCCTAGCACAGGCTGTGCTGGGGTACAGGATTAACACAGTAGGATGTGCCATAGTAGCAGCGGCTGCACAATTTCTGGCACTGGAAGACCCACATGGACAAAATGAGAGCAAAAACTCAGTGGAAAGGGCTTCTGCTTTCAGTCGGACCTATCACCACATCCCAGTCCTGTTGTGTGTCCCTGGTGTCATGTGGTGTTGCAGCGAGAATTGGCTGATGGGAGAAAGAGTTGTGGCTCTGCAAAGCCCCTGACCACAGCAGCTCACTGTTAGCATCCTCCCCGCATCTTACTGGTGCTGCAGCCTGGGCTGTGCCACCCCAGAAGACAGTGCTGTCAGCAGCCCCAGGAGAACTGCTGGGGATGAATCCTGTCGAGCCTCTGGCATGCGCTCGGCTTTCAGGAACTGAGGAACAGCTCACACACTCAAGACACAGCACATGTGGAGCGGCTGCAGCTTTGGGAATGCAGCAGATTTTCCAGGTCCCTGCTGAGATGTGAGGTCAATGACCACTCTGGCTGTCTCAGACATTGGCTGTGACTGCTCCAGCAAGCATGCAACCAGGGGCCCCAGCTGCTTCCAATTCCCCAGGGCTGGCACAAGCACAGCCAAGCCATGCAGGTATGTTTCCTGAGGGATGCAGTGCTGACTCCTGGCAGCAGAGCGCGACCTGGCGCAGTCTGCACTGGGACTCAGCCCTAAGTCGGTAGGGGCAAGCAGTGCGTTTATCCCACTTATGAACAGGATGGTTGTTCTCCTGCCTCCCTGGAAGGCTTCTTCCAGCCTCTTCGCAGAATCCAGAGAGGGAAAACAGATGGAGCTTTTGGCAATCCCAACTCCAAGATCATGACTTGCAGAGCAGTTGGCTTTTCTCCTCTTCTGAAATGTTTTTCCCTCAGCTGGAGACTCAAATGAGATCCTGGTGCAGGAGAAAGCACCCTCAGCCATGGTGAGACTCACTCTGGGTAGGGTTGGCCAGGGGATCTAGAGCCCATAACCACAGTGGTGCTTCCCAAAATTCCAGAGCCAGCAGTGGGGCACACACACTTATCCCACCCAGTGTATTCTGAGGAGAGCTGAGCCCACATCATCCCGCAGGATGGAATATCCTGAGGGGACAACCTCAAGAGCATCATGCTGGACAAGGGCATTACAGGCCTACTGGACAGAGGGACATTTTCTCTTCTGAGTAGCACTTTGAGCAAGAATTGATAAACCACAGGGGCTGGCACATGCCATGGCTGATGTGGGCAGAAAGAGGGGCCACCTGCTCATGCCAAGGGTTGCCACAATCAGTCAGACACCAGCACTATTTTCTGTTGTCCCCTTGTCTGTCTGCCTCTACTAAGGCCACAGCCACCCTCACCACTGTGGCAGCTGTGAGCATCACCCTATTGCCATGCCATGCCACTGTGGCAGCACCATCTCAGCTTAACCTACCCCATCGCGTTGGGCAGCCCCAGCTCGTGCTCCAGGCTGGCTGCAGCCTCGTCCCAGGAGCGGACTAGCTGCACGAACAAGCACACGTGTGAGCACACGTGCGCGCCGTCGGCGGGCAGGCCCGGCAGCGCTGGCGGCACCGCAGGCACCGCAGGCGGCTGTGTGCGGTGGCCAGGCGAGCAGGCGAGGTTGCTAAGCGACTCGCTGCCTTCGCAGAGGTGCGGCCCCGCGGCGCGCACGGGAGGATGCCGCGCCCACAGACACTGGAGACCACAGCTCAGTGCCGAGAAGACGTGCCAATGGCCATGCCACCCCAGCCCGAGAACCATGTCTTGGACAGGCACAACCGCCTCTAAACTGCCCAGCCCCAGTGGTTGCTGGTTGGGAATGGTCCTGCAAACCGCAGCAAATTTCCAGTTTCCAGTTTCAGTGACATCAGTGTGGACAAGGGGACACATACTAGGTAGCCCTTGTGGGAGCTGTGTGACCCCCCAGGGCTGGTGCAAGCACAAGGGATATTGCATCCCTCATACATGGAGCATGTCCCAGAGGTTCTGCATTCCCCTAATCCTACATCCCCCAGGACTGACGCATCTCCAGCCCACCTGGGTTTGCTTCTGCCTCTCTTTACATAGAGGGAGTTGATGGCAACTGCAGTGCCAATGATCTGCAATGCCTTGTCTACGTAATTTCTGGGTTTGTTTTTTTTTTTTCTCCTAATAATTCTTCATTGCATTTTCCAGCCTAAGCCTCACCAGGTGTGGGATTACCCTCCTGTGTGTGTGCTGGGTGCCTGTCCACTTGCTCTCTGTTTAGGAGGCACAATTTCTCAAACACAATTAGGCAGTGCCTGAGGATCCAGCTCATAAGGAGAGCATCATTAAGGGAGGCAGGAAGGCAAATGCAGCCAGTAAAAGCTCATAAAATCTCAGTGTGCCATCCCATGCCACTGCCACAGTACTTATAGCTGCCCTAATGCCCCTTTGCATTGTGACCAGAGCAACCAGGTCCCACCCTGGGGAAGAGGGGGCATAGCCTTCCTCTCACTTTGCAAGCAATCTAGAAGCAATCTGGGTGTTCCAGGTAACCCTGGAGTGCCAGCTGGTGTGATCCCTCTCACCTTAGTTCCAAGGATGACACAAACCTGCCACAACAGGACAGCTTGTAGAGGACCTGCCCTCCTTTCCCCAGGTGCTGCTGGCACCCTGTACTGTGGCTGTGAAGAAAACCTTCTGGCACAGCACTGGGATGCTGCCACTGCAGCCTGGTTCCCTTAATAGACAAAGAGTGGTGGCAGGACCCTGAGAGATGGAGGTGCAGTGATACCCATCAGGCTGGTCACCACAGCAACCCCGGTGCTGAGCATGCTGATGCTGGCATGATGCCATCAGGCTGTGGGTTTGTCACCACAGTGTTGTCATGACAGTCAGTTGCAGTGATGCTAGAGGCTGAGCCAGGCCTCGTCACTTACCATCAGCACCTCTGGCCTCTCCTCATACACAGACCCCAGCTCCCACCATTCTCCATGTCCCCCACCCATGTTCCTGGGGCTTGTGGCCCTACACACACTAGCCTCTTGTACAAGGACCCTGCCTGTCCTAGGTACTGCAGGGTTTGGTGGAGGGAGCCCATGGCTTCTGAGGCCCCAGAGCCCTGCATCCCTCCTACAGGTTGTTGGGACATCGCATCTCCACTGAGAATCCCAAACTGCCATGAATTCCAAATCACAAACTACTGGGCATCCAGAACCACTGCACATCATCATGCATCCCTGAACCACTGCACATCCTGAACCATGGAGCATCCAAAACCACCACACATCCCAAACTGCTGCTTGTCATGCTTGCGTCCTGAACTACTGAGCATTCCAAACCACCACGCATCCCAAACCTTCACACATCCTGAACCTATGTGTGTCCTGAACAGCTGAGCATCCCAAACCACCAGGCATTCTGAAGTGTTGAGCATCCTGAACTGCCACGCACCCCAAACCACTGCTCATTCCAAACCACTGTGAATCCCAAAGTACCGCGCATCCCAAACCCCTCTCACCTCTCACACACACGGACTGTCCATGCAGCGATGATCCAGAGGGAAATGCTGAAGACCAGCAGCACGGTCCCAGGGCAGATGGTCATGAGTGTCTTCATGACGAAGCGAGTGTTGAAGTTAATCTTGTTGAGTGCCCCAATGCTGCGTGAGGAGGCATCAGTGAAGAGCTTGCTGTGCAGCAACATCACCCGAGCAATCAGGTAGAGGCGCAGGAACATGGGGATAGACAGGATGATGTCCACGTCAGCCTCTGCCCGAGAAGGTGTGTAGGAGAAAGCCAGGCGAGCTGTCCAGAAAAATTTGTACTCCCCAGGAATGGGGTGTATGGCACAAACCAGCATCTCCAGGCTGATGTAGAGGATGCGCTCATACGTCATCGCTATCCGCCAGTCATCAGCTCCATTGTCAATCACAAAGAGCTACCAAGATGCAAAACCACATGGTTACTAGTGGCCCCACACAACTTGCCCACTAGCATCCCTCCCTCCACAGGCAGTAGGGGTCTGACGCCAGAGATAAGAGGAGCTGGGTATGGCTCAGTCAGAAGCGCTGGGGATGGATGGAGAAGAAAAACATGGGAATGAGTCACCACCAACCTCTCTGCCGTCCTGCTAGTGTGTGTCAGGGATGGTCACATTGCAGGGGACACCAAAACCCTTCAGGTGCCTTGAGCACACACCCAGGCACAGGATGGGGACAGCTCACTCAAAATCTGGCTGGCAGGAGCCCACCTCCTGGAATGTCCCCCTCATCCAAGCCACAGAGATGGGCAAGCCATGGTGTCACAGAGCATGAGCCAGCTCAGTCCTTCTGCTCCTGGTGCTGCACTGATTTCACTGATAGTCAGCACACCCTGAGTTCCAGGGCAATATCTGGGCAGTGAACATCACAGTCAGAGCATCCAGCTGCTGGCAGGCAGAGATGGGATTCAGTTGTCATGGCAACTGATGGTTCATCCTGGGTACACCAGCTCCTCTCCCATCATCAGTGATGGAGTTGGGGTCTCTGCAGGAGCTGGGAGATGGCAGCTCAGTTGGCCTCTCTGCAATGCCACCAGAGCCCTGGAAGTCACTCACTCTGCCCTGCCTTGGCAAGGCTGTCCTGAGACTGCCATTGGCTTCTCCATGGTGTGACAGGGACACCAGTATCACCCACAGCAGCAGGGACATGCTCAGGGCCTCTCTGCAGGCAGCACTTGGCAAAGAAAGCACCAGGAAATGATCCAAGGGGGATGTGGCAGCTGGTGCTACTGTCCATGTCCTCAATCCTGCAAGCATGAAACGATGCTGGCTTGCTCATGGATCCAGGGCTGCACACAGCCAGGGCAGCGGATGAGAGCTGGGTGTGGAGCATGGCCCCAGCTGGCGCTGAGCCCAGGAACAGCCCTCCTGCCCTGCCAGAGGCCTCAGTACACCTGTGCCAGCTGCCTCACTAGCACAGCATGGCACTTGAGGCTCTCCCTGGGGATGGCAGGAGCCACTGGAACTGACTCATGGAGTGGCTGTCCCAGCCACCTCCCTTTCTGTAGGGAAAACTCTGCTCCTTTTAGCTGCTTTGTTTGAGAAATTGTTTACAAAAAATGCTCCAAGCTGTCAAGGGAGATCCTCAGGCATTTAGCAAGCTGACAGCCTATTCCTTCCTGGAAAAGGGTGTTAAAATAAACAAATTAGCAAGCGGAAAAAGGCAGGAGCCTTTTGACTGCATGATGAGGGGTTGCCATAGGCCAGGGAAGGGAAGGAGCAAGAGAGGATTTGGGCAGGATTTCCCTGAGCCAGCCCCTCTTAGTTCTGTACCTGTAAATCAATGTGAGTTTCCATGGAAACCTAGTGTGGTTCGTTGGTACCCAAGGGGGCATTCCCCAACATATTCAGCATCACTGGCTCCAGCAGGGGAAGGAGCAAGCATGCTGGCCACCACATCTCAAGAAAAACAAAGCCCAAGAAAAGCTACCAAGACACCTCACGGGGACCAAAGTTTCACCAAAAGCATAAACAGCCCCAGGCACTCCAAGCAAAGGGACGAGGGGTCTCTGCCCCCCAAAAAAAACACCTTGGTGGAAGCTGGCAGCATTGCCAGCACTGCTCTCCTTCACATGTTGTGATGATAATGTGGTGCTGGCAAAGGATGGCATATTCTGCCCTAGACACCAGAGACATCATTGGGGTGCCGAGTGATGCCTCAGCCCCAGAGAAACTGAGGCACAGGAGGACCTTCAACTATCCCAAAAGACTAATTAACACAGTTAGTAGGATGACAGAATCACAGACTGGTTTGGGTTGAACAGGATCTTAAAACTCATTTCATTCCCCCCACTTTCATGGGCAGGGACACCTTTCACTAGGTTGCTCCAAGATCCATTTAACCTGGCCTTGAACACTTCCAGTGATGAGGCAGCCACAGCTTCTCTGGGCAAGAGAGGAAGAGGGAATCCGGAGGGAAGAGGCTGAAGTAATTATTTCCCAGAGGCTGGGAGGTCTGACAAGTGCCATGACCAGGTGAGCACAGTCCCCCACCTTGGCCGAGAAATTGAGGATTTACAGCTCTGGCAGCCCCATTCCATTTCAGTTGGATTATCAGCAATTCCTTTATAACACTTTATAACACATAGGGCAATGAGTAGCCAGCACAACTTTGTTTGGAGCAAATCAAGTCAAACTCATCTAATTCCCTTGTCTTGACAGTGTAACGGGCCTGAAAAAGCAGCTGGGACCATAGTGAGGTTGTCCCCATGTGCAGACGGACAGCAGTGAGACTTTGGCTCTGGTCAAGGCAGGAGAGGTAAGATGACCTGTGTGCTGCCTGGGTGGATGTTGTGTTTGCACAACCCACTGCCAGAAACAACAAGCAGAGGAAACAGTGAGCACCGGGGGCACAGTTCACCCGGCTGACCCCAACCATCGTCATCCTGGGGTAAATATTATTCCAGCAAGAACCAGAGCTCTCAAATATTTGCCTTGAGTAACTCACTCCCAGACTTGGTCCCCATGCAGGCAGGCTGAGCTGGAGTGGAGACTGCTGGGACAGAGGCAGGCAGGGAGTGGGATGCTGCTGCCAGCCCCCTATATGGCAAAGCCCCTCTTTCCTCCAGCCCCAGGAGGGATAAGGTGGGATTATGGTGCACTCAGGGCCAGGGGCTTTGACATCCCTTCCCAGGATGCTCCTTCTCCTGACTGGTGATTCATTCCTCCCATGTCTAAAACAGGCTGGCATTGTTCCGAAGCTAGGTTGCACAGGGAAGCACAGCCTTCCTGGAACAAACTGGAGTCCTTTAACTTCCCAGGGAGGAAGAGAGTGTGCAGCCCTGATTAGAAAAGGATTTTGTGACTTTCCTTGGCACTTTGACTGGCCTGAGCCTTTCCTGGCCCTAGTCTCGCCCCAGCCACCAGCATATCTGCCAGACACCTGGGGCACCTGGCCTGACTGCCCCCCAAGAACCCTTGCTGGCCCCCAAGACCCTGACAAAGAGGAAGGAGGCTCCAGGATGCAACAGGATGTGAGCTCAGGTGCTGTGTCCCACTCAGGTGGTTGGCAAACCCCACAGCCCACCCCAGCAGCCCCTCGCAAGGCACTGATGATGCCAGGACTTACCTGCACCTCCCGTGTGTGATAGGCAATGATGAGGCCCAGCAGTATCACGGTGGAGAGGCTTATAAGGCATTTCAGGGCCAGGGAGAACATGGAGTCCTACAGGGTGAAAGCAGGGAAGGCATTAAGGGGTACACAGCTGTGGGACTCTGCTGGCACTGGACTCCACACTCCAAAGAAAATACTGCCCCCAACACCTGCTATCCCCATCCTCAATGGCACTTTTGCTGCTTCAGCTTCCCCCCTAAGCAGTTTGACATGGTAATAGGGGGACCATCAGTACCATCAGCAACACTGGCACCTCCAGCATCATGTGCCTCTCTCCAAAATTCTTTTTAAATTCTATTCTGCTGAGTGCAGTTCCCAGCCTCCCCTCTGAGATGTGCAACACCAGTGCCCTGGCCCCATCTCGCCGGAGCCCAGTATTATGGTATCCAAACAGATGATCTAACTAGACGCTCCAGCTAATTAGTCTTATGTAAAGCAAACCAGCTCCTGATTCACTGATGGCTGAACTGGCAGGTCCCCAGGACCCCACTGGGAAAAACAGGATTCACTGTTCCCTTTGGATACTGGTAAACTCATGTGTGTGCCAGCCACAATCCAGCCCCACTGATGCTAGGGCATTGGCAGCCCTACACCAAGATGTTATTCCCAAACCAACCTCCTTACTACTGCACCTGTCCCACACCTCCATGCCATCCCCAACACGCTGAGCCCCACCGTGGTGATGCCTGGCAGACTCATGGCATGCTAAGACCCAGCATACTCATGGCATGCTATCCTTGGCTCCCCAATGTGCTGGGCTGGCTTCAGCCTTGCTTGGCTCCTTCTCCCCAGTGTTCTTCATCTCCACAGGGTGTTTGCACACAGAGAAGGGACTACTTGCTGTGGAGGCGGCACCACATTGTTAACAACTTGGCTCTGGCTGTGCAATTGTGTGGATATAATGGCTGGTGCTAAGAGAAGTGCTGGGACTAAACACTACTATTAACAGGCAAACTCCAGGGCAGCACTGTGCCAAGATGGCTCTGGCATGACCCTTCCCAGGGGCACAAATCCTGCATGGGCACCCACTGCCCCACCTGGCAAATGTTACACGACATTTACCAATGCCTCCTGCCTGAAGAGACCTGTCAGGAAGAGCTATTCCTGGATCCCATGCTCACAGCAAACAACATGGGTCTTGGCCAAAGTGGGGAAAGACCTTAGCACCCCAGCACATGTACTGCTCACCACGTGGATGTCAGGATGCTTCACGCTGATGGTGCTGCACAGGTGGTGGGAAGCAGCAATATTGTCCTGTGGGTAGGAGAGGCCCTGTCCTGCCCACAGTCTATTGACAGACAGGGAGCAGGCAAACCTTGGCCAGTGTGTCCTTGTTTCCCAGCTCAGCCCTAGCAACCTCTGGCTGGGAGCATGCAGTGGCATGGCTGGGGCCATGGGGCAAAGTTGGACCTGCGCTGACATCCCCATATGCACAATGGCAGCCAGCCCTGATCACATGCACTTCCACACTCATGGTCATGTCCCTGCTGCTGAGTTCTGGTTTCTCACTGGGGGCTGCTGTGGGGGGGATTTATACACAGCTGCTGCAAATCTGGCCAAGGGCCTGCGGAGGCCAGAGCCAGGGACTCTTCTGAACCCTGTGGTTGTCAGCACAATTGTTTGTGTCACAGTGGGGCAGGGGCACAGCAGCATATCACAGCTGCTGCATGGCTGCAGCGCTGACTCACAGGGTCTTCCCCAGCTGACACGGCAGCTCAGTGTGGTGGGGCCAGCAAGCATGGTAGTGGTGCTGCTGGCAGCTTGGTAAGGGTGGACAGTCCTCCTGGCGCCAGGCATGCAGGCACATGGAACCTGCATGGTCGCGACTCAACAGGTAACAGATGCAGGTGGGGGATGGTGATTTGGCTTTGTTCCTGCCAAAGGAGAGTGGGAACCACCAGAAAAAAAACTCTGGCATTGAAGTATCTTTCTTTCTCAGCAAGGATGCTAGGGATGCCAGCTTGGTACCAAGGCATGCTCCTGCCTCAGACAGAGCAGTGGGATTGCTGCCCACAGCCTGCACACGCCCACTGACCCTGGCAGCCACGGAAAGATGGAGCTCAGGAACCCCCCATCTTGGTGGGGAGGCAGCAGGGTTCCCCATACCACAAGACCCCAAGTGACATGCCTCCCTTCCTCCACATCCTCAGCTCACACTGCCCTCCCCACTGCCTGTGCTGGAAAATGGCAGCAAGTGGTGAGCAGCCCCTTCCCACCCTGCTTTTTCCCCTCCACTGGCAGCATCCCAGTAAGGGGACCCCCACTGGCTGCACCCCAGTCCCATCAGAATTGCTGTCCTGCTGACGCCCATGGGTGCTGGTGAGGGTGCTGACGCCTTCCCCTCTCTGGATAGGTATAAATAACATGACAGATGTCTATACAAAGAGTTATTCATATCACTGCCAACCAGCACAGCCCAGGAGCAGGAGCTGGAAGGGACGTGGGGGGGAGAATTATAAATAAAAGACACTGTCCTGCAAAAAAAAAGGAAAAAAAATGGCAGGAAGGGGTGTGGAGGAGGAGATGGAGGAGGAAGGGGGTGCTTCGCTGCACCGCCGGGGGCACAGTTGCTCTTGAGGAGTGCACTGCCATGCCAGCAACAGTCACCACAGACCTCAGTGGGTTGGTGCCTACTGCTGCAAGTGCATGGGGAAGGAGTCGACAGAGAACCCACCAGCACACAGGCCCCACACCTCCAGCCAGGTGGTCACCCTGTCCAACACCTGTGGCTGCAGCATCCACTAAAGCTCTGGGAACATCCTGTCAGGCACCAGCCAGCCTGTCTGACCCTGTTCCACTCCAGATGGGCCAAACAGCTCCATATTTATCCCATGGGATAGATGGGGCAACTGGCTCCATGCTCACCCCACCAGGCACCATCTGGTGCCACCAGCCCCACACACACACACCCCTGACCCCGTTAGTACCTTGGAGTAGAGCCCCCAGGAGAGCTCAGTCTCAATGACCATGACGACAATACCAAACATGCCGAAGATGAGCGCGTAGTCGCTGAGGCGCTTCCTCTTCTCAAACAGTGCCCGGCGGTCCCCAAGCCGGTAGCCAATGTTCTGCGCCTTGCGCTTGGGCCCCTTGGCAAAGGTGGTGGGGGCTGGCCGGGCAGGCGGCCGGGTGGGACGGTGGGTGGCAGGTGCATGGTTGTCCTCGCGTGAGACAACAATTTCAGGGGGTTCACTGGCACCAAAGAGCTGCAGGGGTTGTGCCTCCGGCTCGGCCTCGATGAGGTTCCGTCGGGATGCGCTGAGTCGGCTGAGTGGCTTCATCACCCCCNCCCCGTTCGCTGGATCATGAATGGGCTCCGTGCTCTCGCCGCTATCGCCGCCGCCACCGCCCCCGCCGCTGCCGCTGGCCCGGCCCCGCAGCGCCATTGGCCACGCTGGGGCTCCCCGCAGGCTGACATCATCCCCACCCGCTCCCCGCTTTGTATCTCCCCCCCCCTCACACCCC
>VXBB01014416.1:0-68135 GCA_013399915.1 Illadopsis cleaveri
TGGACTACTCCCAACACCCTGACTAGGTCATATCCTAACTTCGTCACTGTTTTCTAGGATTTTTTGATTGTTTGTTTGTTTGCTTTACTACATTTGTTTTTTATAATATTTCTAGTAAAGAACTGTTATTCCTATTCCCAAATCTTTGCCTGAAGGTCCTTAATTGCAAAATTATAATAATTTGGAGGGAGGAGGGTTGCATTCTCCATTCCAAGGGAAGTTCTAGCTTTTCCCTGGCAGACACCTGTCTTTTCCAAAAGAAGACATGAGGTTACAGTCAACAAACACTTGTTTCTTCTCAGAAGGAAACAATTGTGTTCTCACCACTTAGCTCAGGGCCTGTGTTCTGTCTCACTGCCCATCCAACTCCGGACTGAGTCCAGATTTTGACCCAATGTTGGCCAGGTTGGATGACCTAGAGTCATTTTGCTCCGACTGACTTGCAGTCTCTGTTGGGGGACTTTATTTTTAATGGCCCTGCAACCCAGCCCCACCCTGCTTTGGAGGTTCCCACCATTCCTGGGGAGCTTGAAGGAGTCATGGGGCAATGATGCTAGGAAGCCTTCCTCTTCCATCCACAGCTGATCCTTCACTCCAGAAAAGCCTGCAAACTAATCTCAGTGTGGTGGAAAAGGGGTTTGCAGCAGTCTGGACACAGATGTGGCATCCTGTGTGATGTGGGATTTTTCAGAGGCATTTTACTCTTGGATGGAACACCAGCAACTTTTCCTTCAGGATGGCTGCATGCTCTCTCTTGCAGTCTGCTCTGAAGTTATTCAAGGTTTTTACTTCCCCTTCACCCTTCAATTTTATATGACTAGATTTTTTGTAGCAAGTGTTTGACCCTTGTTTCTATGAGCATGCCATTCATGTTTACCTCAAAAAGCCCTGCCTGGGCTTGTTTAGAAGAGTAAGTAACAAATCAGATGGAGTCTGTGTGACAGGGCAAAAGAGAGTAAATCACTTTAGGAGCATAAATCAGCCTTCTGCCGCTTGTCCTTCTAGAGGTTAAAGACAAAGTAACAAGCAAAGACAACAGAGATTAAGGAATAGAGTAGCTAAACTGTCTTGCAGGGAGTTTATAATCTTTTGGTAATTAATCACCAATAGTGTGGTCTGATCTGCAAACACTTAGAAAAACTGCTATTCCTCACCCTTTTCCCAAATGGAGCAAAATACAGAGCTGTGAGCTGTGACAGTTTCACAGTCTCAGAGCTGTGAAAATGGGCAGGGATCTTGAAATATCCTAACGTACCAGCTGGGATAATTTAGATGAAAGTTTTTACACGGATAGGTTTTTAGCTTTGAATAATAGGAGATGGGAAGCTTGGAGTTTCTTTTGCCGCTTTTCTTGTTTGCTTGTTTGTTTAATTATTCCTATTAAAATATTTTATTATTCAACTAAAGATTACTCAGCATCCATTAATGTACTTTCCTGGCATAGAAATTTGCAGAATGGAAATAATCCATGATGTATAAGAAAGCACTATTTTTAGGCACTCAGGTAGGGCAGGTTACACAGGCTTTCACTCCCAGCCAGGAGTGAAACTTTGCCCTTGATCCTGGCCCATGGCACAGTCATTTTACACTGCTCTGTCAATCTAAAACAGACTCCAAACTTAATTCATCCAACTTCAAAGAGGCACTGCAGACTTTGCAGTGTTCCCATTTCAGGTTCCATGGTGCAAGACCTCCAGCTAAGGGCAGTGCGTGGGACCCTAGCAGGAGTCTGCAGCACATACCAGCTGCTCCAAGCATAGGCTGTGCCAGTGCTCTCCAGCACAGCCCTGAGCAGACTGGTGGTCAAAAGACCATGTACCATGCCCTTTTTGGTCACCACTGAGGACTGGGCCCAATCCTTCTCATTCAGAGGGAGTTACAGGCCAGAATAGAATGTTCTCCTCAGGGTTGTTCCTGGCAGCACTGCACATCCAGTGTCTGGCAACTATTGACACACACATGATACACTCAGCCCTTTATAACAATTAACCCACCCAACTGATCCATTCCTTACATTATTTAAGTTAGTTTTCTATACAAATGGCAAGTTACTCTCACAGCTTTTTAGCTTCATCAGCTTTTTGTTTGGGGTAGATGCGATCATTGCTAAAACCCACCAAAGCCACCCTTTCTCCATGAAACATTTGTGTCCCCTGCTGGAAGGACCAGCAAAGCTTTCTCTGTGGGGAGTAAAGGTTGCTGCTGCAGGGAAAGGACAGCAACACAGAGACAGGAAGAGAGAAGAGGGAGGATCCTTGAGCTTTGTCCACAGTCATAAGACTCTACATCAGGCTTTCCCTGCAAGTGTTCTAAGGGAGTTCAAGGCACAGGGCTTTGCCAATCAAAATCAACTTCACCTCATGCACGTGGGTACTCAGCTTAGCTGGTCTCTCAGAAATTATATGATGCTCTTTCAAAACAAGCAAACTGCTTTTTAAGATCGTACAATACCTGGAGTGCTCTTTCTTAGCAACTTTGGTCCTGTGCCAGCAGGGCCAGGTTGTCTTTGCTAAATGCAGCTCTATGAGTTTTCTGTATCTCCTGCTTTTCCTGTGTGTATCAAAACCCAGTGGTTGCCTTGCCTACTGTTGCATTGTAGACACACATCCATTCATGCTACATTCTAGACAAAGAGAAGAAGGGAAGTGCTCTTTCCAAGCAGGAAGACTGTGTTATTACATGATCCCAAGGACAAGGTTTCACGTCAATTAAGGACACCTCATTGCTTAATGAGCAAAACAGGGACTGTTGGTAGTCTACTAAATAGAGTTAAAGGGACCGTTTGCAGTAAGCTGATTAATGATGGACATTATTCCATCTAATTAATTTCCAGGGAGGAGCTATGGCTGGGGAAGTAAAAGAGTCTTTAAGTTTCTCAGTTTGCAGCTAGGGATTGATTTTGAAAAAAATCTGAGAATGACCAAGAAACATATTAGCAAGAATCCAAGCAATGTTTTAAAAAAGATCCAATCAGAAGAAGACAGATTTGATACCATGAAGACAAATTATCTACTAAGCAAAATTAGGTTGAAGTATTATGATCAAAAAAGCAAAACCAGCCTTTCAGGCAACAAAACGCCTGCTTTAAAAAGAATTCAAAACTCAAGTTAAATTAAGGTATTATGAAAATAATGAGGAAAGAAATCTTAATATATGACTGTCAAATTTGGAGAACTCTATAAGGAAGGAAGAAGTTCTGGAATTTCATTTTGAGATGAACTAATAAAAAAAGAGGGAAAAAAATGTGAACTTGTGGAGCTTTACAGCCATTGAAAATAATGTTTTACCTCTTTACAGATGCAAAAAACTCTTTTCCACTGGTTTTCCCTCTTCAAAATTCGCTCTCAGTGAATCCTTAAAGTCTCAGTTTCTGCTGGAATAACAGTAGAAATGACAACCAAACACAGGAAGAACCATGCCACATGACAATCAAACTGAAGAAGTGAAATTTTATTGAGATAGGAAATGCACATTCTAAAATCCTTTGTTTTGGTTTTATGGTAGAGATTTGTTTGTTTGTTTGGTTTGGGGTTTTTTTTCAATATTTGAGAAACTGTAAGTTTTGATATACATTGTTCTTTCAACACAGTTTACAAACCTTAAGTGCTGCACTTGTCACCACTAAGTCATCCCCGCTCTGAAAACATGAAAGATCAGACTTGACATTTCTGGCATTTCTAGAGTAACAGGTAGAACACAAACACGCTTTAAGTAAATGTTTTCTTCCATGCAACATAAATGAGTGAAGAAAGGCACTATCACCTTTTCCCCAAAGATTGCACACATCTAACAAATAAAGTCATAACATATTACTCTGCACAGTCTTTCAGGGAGCTGAGCTTCACCATTGAAGCTCAGAAGCAAACTACTGTCGACCTGTGGGGATTAGCCTGGACTGTCAGCCAGTGCCCACACCAGGATCCTGCTGATTTTGTGCCTCAGACCTCAGGATATGGGAGGTGTTGGCTCTGCCCAGCACCCCAGGCAAACAGGAGAAGGCCCTGGTTTCTGAAACCTCAGTGAAATCCTGTCTATCTCCCTGATCATTTGTATGGTGCTCACCAGGACATCCTCTGAGCCCTCAGTCATTTTCCTGTCTGAGTCTCAGAGTAATTTAGTTCTTCCACTGAGCCTCTGAGTAATTAAATAACACTTTCCTTTCTTTTCTGATTCCCCTGTGTGTCTTGAAACTTGAATGCATCTTCCATAACACATTAAGGTAGAGATCCCTGGCTTCCCTACTCTGTCACACAGAAACACTCCTGTCCACTTGGGAGATAAATACTGATAGGCTGTATTTATCACTGCCTACATTCTTCCCCAGAGTTCTTCTTCCTCCTCCTTCTCCTCCTCCTCCTCCTTCTCCTCCTTTTCCTCCTCCATCTTCCACATCCATGCTCCAGGGGTCTCCAGGGAGCCCACATCATTGTGAGAAATGCCTTCACATTTATGATATTCTGCCTCCAACTATCAGGCACATCATTCCCCAGGGTAATCTTGGCATCAACTACAGCCACACTAGCCTGTTTGTATGTTGCAGACAAATTGTTCTTGGACACCTACTTACCAACACATCTAGCAACAAGGCACTGCTCTGCCAATACATTGCTAAATTTGCTGGGGTTTGCCTTGTCATTGTGAAACTGGCCTTTTTCTTTTTCTTTGTTTTTTCTATAATCCCAAATGCCTGAAGTGTTTAAAGCAGCTGAGTCAAGACAATGGTCTGCCTTGGATTTTCCAATTTTATCTCCATCCTTTCTCCAGGCTCAAGCATGAGGACTTAAGCAGTGACAGGATATAAATCCAGACAACTTATTCCTCTGCTTTTTTTCCCCCCCATAATGGACTATCTGCGAACTGATAAAATAAAATTGATTTTATTGTCCTGAAAAACATGATGAGAGTGGAAATAGCAGATTAAAGAAAAATGAAAAGCAGAGAATGCAGCTTTCAGTCAATTTTCTTTGCAATATATGAAGGAAAATAACTAATGTGTATCAGGAATCTGAGCAAATAAATTATAGAATATCATTTTTGTAACTTGCAAATATGAAGTAAACATGGTTTTTCATGTGAAAAGATAAAGTAGAATCACATTAGAGATTATTGAAGGACTCATTGCTGTTGATTTTTTTTACAAGAACAATTTAGAATACGTGGGTGAACATGACCTGATGGAGAATTTTCTCTTTCTGTCCTATAGTAGTCTGCATGTCAACATGAGGTACCTTTGCCAACTAACCCTCACAAGCAAAGACTTTATCATCTCTGACCACTCAGAAATATAAAAACTCGATAGGACTTGCAGTGCTTCTGATGGAGCACAGACACTCTCATTCCCTGCTCTGGTTAGTTACACAGCCTGCATATTCCTTTTCATAAGGACTGCTGAAGTTTTCCTTGAGGAGGACCATTTAATGCCTGTGACTGCAAAACAGAAACATTCCCTTCACTAGTTCCTGCACTACAAAACAATTTGGAAATATAAAAGTGAAAGGAGTAAGATTGCACTGGTTCCCAAAAAAAAAAAGCACAAAAATAACCCCCCCACACAGGCACGTTCAGAAATCCCTGCCTCACCCAAATTTCCAGAAGGACATGCTTAAGTACTGCCTTTTCCTTATGTTAGCATGTGCTTTACAAATGCAGTTGAGTCCTGAATAACAAACCCATGGAGAAAAACAACACATATTCACCAGAATAATGGCTGCCATGTAACTCATATGTGTAAGGACATAGAAAAACACATCCCGAGCCTGGGATGCTGCTACCTAACAATCATGTTTTCACAAAACTTCTTCAACTAGGAAAAACTCTTACCTAACAAAATATATTTTCCTTCCCTATAATAGATATATGCAGAAGATGTCAAAAATTCTGTATAAAATTATACCGGATAAGAAGTTTCAGCACCCTTACCAGGAAAAATGAGGCTTTTCCAAAACACTTTGGGGGGAAAGATACCACTTCAAACCAGTTTATGTCAAGAAATTACAGTTTTTCCACAGAAAACACAAAAAATTCATGACAGCATGTCTGTGTTTCTACAATTTTTTCATTCTTCTTTTATTTTATGGAGGAGTGGTATGTTTAGCTTTGGGGTTGTTTTTCTCTTATAATTTTGTTTTTGTTATTCCAGGACTAATATAATGGTTCTGTATAATGAGCTTTTGTCAGCAGTAAATAATCTTATACATTGATAAAGCATTTTCTTAACATGAGCACATACCAATAATTCCATTTTCTGTTCATGCCAAAAAACATGGCTTTGTGGTAAATGGGAACGTAACTGCAAATATATATCTATTCAAATGTTACCTGGATGTGTCAGAGCTGATATCATTACTGGATAATGTTTTACTAATTGATAAGATAATGCTGTACTAATTATCAAGCCACAGCTTAGAAAAATAAAGATATATCATATGGAAATATACTGAGACATTACTCTTGTCCTTTGGCATAGAAATCAAAAATGATAGCTATCATTATGGGCATGTACTAGCATTTTTAGTAAGCTTACACCAAATGAAATGTGATAAAAAAGAAAAACACGAGACTAAACTTCAACAATGAAAATGATCTGATGCTCAAGATAAAATTTCATCACTAGTTCATCAGATCTGTTTTTTCATCTCTGGAGTCCTAAAACCCCCATCTCTGAATGCATTGTCTCAGTGGATTGTGGAAGCTGGTATTTCACACACCAGAGGCTGGATTTTCCTGACTGAGATCAGTTTAACGGCAAGCACTTTGTGACATCATCTGTAAACACAAAATACGCTGTAATGGGATATTCACACGAAATTATTTTTACCTTATATGTGGCCCATCTAACATCAGGAATCTTTAAGTAACTCTTATGAGGAGGGTGTAGCAAAGACAAAGGTAATATTGTGATCTGGGCCAGCATTACAAAAGAAAGCTATGCAGATTTAGAGCTTGTTACAGCCTCATCTTGATTCCAGCTGTAAATCCAGTTGGAATCATTGCACTGATTTTAATATCTGATCAGTATTTAATTTTTTTATGAAACTCCATTATAAATATATTTGTGTTTATATATATGTATGTACATACACATATTAATATTTATGCTTTCATACATTTATGTGTGTGTGTATATGTATATGTGCTGTAGAGGAATAGAAAGACAGATGTATAAATGCACTTTATAAAATAAAATTATATTATAAACTACAGGAAGATAACAAATAAGCCTGCCTTTTTCCTGCTTGAAATCTAACAGAAAAGCACTCATACTTCCTTTTTTTAAAAAATATATATGTTCAGTGCTTACAGCATGCTGTTTTCATTACAGATTGTCAGTGTGCTGGGAATTAAGGCCGTGTTACACACAGACAGATGTTATTTTATAGAGTGTCATTCAATGTAATGGTACCAGATTTTAGCACTTAGCCTGCCTCCAATTACCCATTAACAGTTTGTGTAATTGGGGAGCAGGAAAATACCTACTCTGCATTGTAGAAATTATTTCAGGATATCTGCTTCCCAGACTTTGGGAAATCTTTGCTGTGAGCAGTAACCATTATTCAAAATAAAATGCTTTGATCAGGAAAGGAGTGATTGAAAAGCATTTGAGTATTTCTGCTGGGCAAATCTTCCCTTCTTACCTTTATTTCAAATCCCTAATGAAGCAGAAATCTCGCCTAAAATCCTGTGCAAATGTAGCTGATTGAAGGAAACAATCTGATACACAATACTCTGATGTCACAGTTTGCTGGTTGTTTGCACTTATTTATGGTTTCTTAGTGGGTTTTTAAAGGAAAATTTGTGTATGTAGACGACTGTCAATTTTATTCTCTCGTAAACACCCACACATCTGGAAAGCCCTGGCATTCAGCACATCCTTTGTCAGTGATGCTAAAGCAGGCATCTGCTATGCGCCTCTTCAACAGCACGCAAAATGTTATTGAGTATCAGGCAATGATATGCAGTTATTGTTCTCTTGACACATTTTCTAGATCCAAATTTGTGATGGTACATATAAAGATGGATGGTGTTTTCTGAGAAGTTTTAACAGATCCATAAGCAAGTTTATAGGAAAAAGCTGTGTGCTTTGGGTTGTAATGCCTCATCCAATACAACTGGGGAAAATCTAATGATGCCAAGCTTGATAGTCAGTTTCTGGTGAAGAAAAGGCCAGGGTCCCCAAACATACCTTCAACAACAGGTCCTTATTTCAAGATCATATTCAGAGTGCTGAAGCCATGAATATCTTCTAGAGGAGTGCTTTTCCAGTGGGTCTAAACTGGAAGAAGGCCTGCACATTCATTCCTGTTTGTTGCAATGCCCATGCTAGGACCTGGACATTGATTACCTCTAGAACAGCCCAGAGCCCCAGGGTCAGCTTCCTCCTGGCAGCAACCAGCTGCACAACTGGGCTCTTGACTCTCACTATTGGCTTGCAAGTAACAAATTTGTTGGAAACTGTTTCCTTCCACAGGTGGAATAGTTGTGTGTGTATGCATGTGCATATGCTTGTAATCAACTCTGAACCCCTTGTGAAGAAAGACATTTGCTGGGAAATACTTCTTTTTTTTCTTTTTGGGTACTCCTACGGTCTCTAAATTTTGGAAAAATGTCAAAAGAGTGCACAACAGGATCATCCTTCTTCATTAGACATTTTTTGGGTTTTTTCTAACTTGCTCATATTTTTCCCTTTGTAGAACATTTTTTTTGGCACTGATAAAAACAGAATTATCCAAGTATGAGCACAAACAAAGCTTCTCAAGGGTTGTACTCACCAGCTATTAGTAGAGACTAACAATGGCATTGTACGAAGAGTATGAGTATGCTGGAGAGGCCCATCAGGTATCTAGCTATGCTCAACAGCACTCTTCAAGATTGAGAATCTCCTCTGGGGAGTTAAGCCCCCAGAAAAACAAGCTAAAAGGCTGAGGAAAGGCTGGTTCACCAGGGGGAATAACTTAAGACACAGAGCCATTGATAATATGAAGAATGGACAGAGTGATCAGTGCAGTGCCTGCCAGGGGCAACACCAAGGACAAAGCTGGGTGTACTTATGGAATGATCAGCTTTAAGGGAGCATTGGTTTTTTACATAACTTGTCTTGACTGATTCCCAGAATAAAATAATGTTCTGAATTGCTCCAGTTAACAGAACCCAAGCATCTCTGGCAATGACAGACAGTTGTCTCTACCTGTGGCTCACACGTTCTGTTGCCATATTCAGTGGTCCTCTCTGAACATTGAATATATCCACAGACACAGGAAGGCAGCATTTTGCACCCTCCTCTCCCCAGGATCTTATGCCATTTGCACCACTTGACTAGTGATCCTAAATTAGATTGGGTTAGACAGCTGTACAGCAGAACTGAGTGTACATCTGATGCTCTCTGGCACAGACACCAGAGTTTCCTTAATGATAGGGAATCCTTTAGAAAAAAAACCCAAAAACATACTGGATAAAATGTGCAGAGGTAAGTTTTCCTCTTCTTACTCTGTTTTTCCTGCTTTGCCCTCCCCAAGTTGTAAGTCAAAAGTCTTCTCACTCCCTTGCAGTTACATTTTGAGGACCTGGGTACAGGACCCAGGCCAGAGCAGCCTTGTGATAGTTCTAGCTCCTATGAGGCAGCCTGTTCCTTCCCCCTTCAGCCACAGCTAAGTGGCTGGGACAAAACATGAACCCAGGGCTATACAAAGAGCTGCACAAATCAAACAGAATCAACAGACAGGGAACACAATTTATATAACCAACCAGACAGTTTATGTTACAGATTCATTTATCTCAATTGCTTTTTTAAGATAATATTCAAAGAAAACATCTTTGTTGCAGTAATATGCAGATCCATGATGTAATGTGTCAAATTTCAATACACTCCAATAATAAATCTCTAATCTTTACCACTCAATTGTGGTCAAAAATCTCCTGATTCAGCCTTTGAGACACGTTGACATTTCTAGTGGTAACTTGACACAAGAATATTGAGTACTTAGAATTGTGATGAACATCACATTGCATGTGTTGGGATTTTTGACTATTTTTAGTGTCAGCCTAGTTTGTGGATAAATGTACCAAATAGCCCTGCAAGAATATGCTTCAACTTTAATCATAGGCCTGGACATTTTTGACACAAATTTCTCTAGTTTTGAATTTAGTTTCATAAAATATCGTCATTTCTCTCGGGAATAACCATCCTTCTTCTGGAACAAGTCTTGTTTTCTTCAAGCTATTTTGTACAACAGCTCCTAAATCATGAGTCTCTCCAGTCTGTTGCCAATTCAAGACAGCACGTCAAATTTCAGTCCCAAGTACACTGGTGTTAATTTGGGTACTAGACACAAAGAATATGCTCCTGATTTGTGCCTGTGAAAGACAGAGAAGTCTCCGTAATTCTCTGAAGAGGAATTACAGGAAAGTACTGCTGCATCAGTGGGGAAAAAACTTTTTTCATATGAACGAAAAATTGTTTTGCCCTATCAGAAATTTTGTCTGAAGGACTTACCAGATAAAAAGAACATTAAAAGATTTTTTAAACCTAAACAAAACAAACAGAGGAGTAATCCAGGCATTTCTCTCCCTTTTGTCGTATCCTCAAAGCCCTGGTTCCTCACTGGCTCTCCCTGACTTTGGGGACCATCAAGGTGGTCAGAAGGCAGCTTGCACACACTGGCATGCTCTCCTGCCATACTCTTTCTGAGCATACCCTTTGGGACCTGTAGTTCCCAAAAGGACATGGGAAATATTCACATCTTTGCATTCATTATGTCCAGATGACAGCCAAAATGCAGTAGAATGATCTGATTTGCTAAGTACTCTGAACTTCTGTCATGTCTCAAAAGTAAATGGCAATGGTCCTTTGCAAATCTGTTTGTTCCACTTATTAGGTTCTCAGCAAAGGCAAAGTAACCATCTTTTCCTTCTTTTCTTCTCTTTTTTAGACTTTCAAACAATTTGATTCACACATTAGGCTTGTCTTTTTTGTGGCTCATTTTTTATTGTTATCAATGTATTTCCATTTATTTTTTCTGGAAATGGGCTCTGCTGATTGTCAATTAAGACGTGTTGACTAAACATCCCAGGTCCTTAAAGGATGTGTCAAAATATGGCAACTCAAATTTCATTACTCACCTTCATTTTGGTAGTATATTATAAGTTAATAAGCATCATAGGTTGACATTTATCAAGCAGAGATATAGGTTTGCTGCTGTTTGGCAATACTTTTTCAAGCTTGAATTTGTTCAGAATACACATCCCTTCATTCTTCAGTTTATCTATTGCTAAGCCATTTTTTGACACTGGAATCCCATCTTCCCTGAGCAATGGCAGGAAGGATTTAATAAATAAGGTAATTGTGGCAATCACATAATTCCCTCCAGCCTCATATTTCAAAGACTTCAGCCTCATGCAAGCAACAGAGTTCTCTGTGGACTCACCCTGCAATAACACTCACATTGCACCTTTAATTCCAGTTAGATCATGTCCAGTGATTCAGTTTCAGTTTATGTTAGTACTCCAGGCCATGAAGCAGTGTGTCCAGGGAAGAGCTGCGTGCCTCATTCATCTCCTCTAAAACCACGGGAAGAGCACATTAAAACCCAGGCAGACAAACAGGCAGGAAGCAGAGAGTAGTTTATATTATCCAGGGTTAAAAGGGCCCACTAGCCCACTAAATGATTAGCTATGCCCTCAGACAGAAAAAGCATAGCATAAGAAGTATTTTGATAAAAGACATTTTTTCCCCCGGATCTTAACACCATGAGTATAAGATAATAATATCAGTCAGCAATCCTTAATTTTCAGATGTCCTAAAACCAGTAGCTGAAAAATTGGTTTCTCATGAGGTGATAAAATAAGTATGTAAAGTATCACACACATTTGGAAAAGAGTACAGCACAGCAGGCTGGACACTAAGTTTTGTATAACTTACCAGCAGGGTGTTAGGGTCTTTTCTCTTCCATTTGTTCCAAAGCTGTATTTCAGATCAATTGTGATGAATATAATAAGAACTACCTTATGAGGAGCAGCTTGGTTTGTTCAGCCTAAAGAAGATGAGACTGAGGGGAGACCTCACTGTGCTCTTCAACATTGTCACAGGGAAAGCAGAAGGGCAGACACTGATCTCTTAAATCTCATAACCAGCAACAGGGTTCAAGAAAACAGCATGAAGATGAGTCACAGTAGGTTTAGTTTGGATGTCAGGAAAAGGTTCTTCACCCAGAGGGTGGTTAGGCACTGTAACAGGCTCTCCAGACAGGTGGTTGCAGCACCAAAACATATTTGGACAACATTGTCAGGCATATGATAGCATATTTGGGACATCCTGTGCAGGGCCAGGAGTTGGACTGGATAATCCTTGTGGGTCCTGTCCAACTCAGGATATGCTATGTTATGCTCTGATTCTATACTATATTCCTGATGGGTCCCTTCCAACTCAGCATATTTTATTCTATAAATTTGGTGGGGGAGTTAATTTCATCATATAGAACTTGGTACAGGAGGTATAATTGCTCAGTTTGTCCTGATGATTCAAATAACCCACAGAGAAGCTGTAATTTTGTAAGTGATTTAATAAGTTTTTATGATAGAAAAGGTATTAACAAAGGAAAAATTAACAGAGAATATCAGGAAAAAACTTCCAGATGGGAAGATGTATTGGTTGGTGAATAAGTTCCCAAGGGATGAGGTGGAAGTTGCATTGTCTGGAACTTTAAAAATAGACTCTGACAAATATAAGCAAACCTACAATAAGCAATGATCTTGTAACAACAAGAGGAACTCTTCAGTCTTCTTCTCTAAGATTTGTTCTTATTTACAGTTCGCATCCCCTTGTTTAGGGACTGTCCTCTCTGTGTGTACTCAAGTGGTTCCAAAAATCAAGAGCAGTGGCACTCCCTTCATCACCAGATTAGGTGTTTCCAGTGTTAAATCCACGAGCAATAGCTTAGGTGGTAAAATACTGCAGTTGCAACTGAAACCATCATAATCTCTACATTTCAGCAAAGAAGGGATCTAGAATATTCAGTCTCTTTAGCCTTAAGTTAAGTGAAAAAAAAAAAAAGTCATGTACAAACTTTTAGTACAAGTAAAAGAACCCTTGAAAACAGCTGTCAATGAGGGTAAGGTGAGGAAACAACAGTTAGCAAAAATACATATGTACTGTGTGTCCTAAGGAAAAAGGTGGTGCAAAAATATGAAGCAGTATATTTGCTTGTTTTTCATAAGTACAAAAGCATATTGGCTCTCAAATACCGAGAAAAATTATGAGCAGAAGAGAATGGGTATTGTCAAACATCCTGGTGATACTAGAAAACAGAACAAAGTTTAGTGTGGCACACAGTTAATATTAATTGTTCCATTTGCAACTGACCTAAAAAATGAAATATTAGACAATGATTTATTCAATATTTTTAATACAGATGATACAAAAATCAAGCTCAATTTTTAAAATTACACCTTATTACAAGGAAAAAAGTAAGATCATATACTTATAGAGTGATTCCCATTCAGACAAAAGAATTTGCTATATTTTTGATGCTGTAGGACCTATGAATGAATACAGTTTCAAGGTATTTTAGTATTACCTAACTTAATTTTAAAAAACAATAGAGAAATCTAAAAGCTTGACTTTCAAATACCCCTTAATTCATCCAAACAAAGAGTTTGTGGTGGTACAGATGCATTCCTATAGGGGTGCCATCACTCAGATTCTTTGCATGAATTTTGTTGTCAGTCTGAACAAAATTGTGGAATAACTACTTCTTAGTGAGCTGGCTGGTCATCCATTTGGTGAATTGTAGTCTTTGCTCTATGAATTGGCAGTGGAAAACTGAGCTAGACGGTCACTCTAATGTGAGAGGAGAAAATTGGCCTTCACACAACCTGCTTGGCTTCCAAACCAGGCTGCCTAAGCACTCCCGGAGCACTTAGGCAATACACTTGATGAAAATTAGGCTGTTGCTAAACACACAATGTTTAAGAAAATCAAACCAGCAATATTTTTCTATGAACCATTTAAAATTTAAAAATTGAAAACTGGCATGTATCCACTGCTTTTTAATGCCAATTGCCAGAACTCCTCTTTCCCACATTATGTCAGTGAGGTAACTGAGGTTGATCCTCTCCTGTACCTGTGAAAGAGAGAGAGGAAGAGCTGCCTAAGCTGGCTCCTGTTTGGTGAATTTTTGAGCCAAACACATCACAGTCAGAGTTATAGCCATGCTCAGTCAGCTTCAGCTTCTCTTGGTGGCCTGCAGCCTTTAACAGAACTTGCACAAATGCAGGACTGCTTGGACACGTCTTTTGGGTTTGCCCTTGTGTAGAAACGTCCCTCTTAAGACCTCTCTCCTGGCCAGCTGTGACCTCTTTGACATTAGATGTTTCAGCTTATTCTGCTCCAAGCACTGTTCTGCTGCACGTTGTGCACTGCATTTGAGTTCAGGTGAAACGTTTCGCTTTGTTCTGCATCTGCACCCAACCCACCAGGTGTGTCCTAGGGAAGGAACATCTTCAACAGCACACGTTGGTTACCAGGTCAAATGTATTGGATTTAAACCACAGAATCATTTATGGCATAAGCTGAGGGTACTTCAGAAACCTCCTCCCCTCCTTGCAGACTGCCCCAAATGGGACAGGCTGCAACTCTGAAGGAGCTGCTCCACAGCTAAGGCACTGGGTGATTTGGTGAAAGCAAGTCCTTGTTTAAAGACCATTCATTGAAGGAAGCCAGCCTGCCTCTTCTTCCAGCAGAAACCAGATGTCCTGGCCAGCAAGGCATGCAGAAATCTTATCATCCTGCTCAGGGCCTTCCCACAGGATTCTTGATTGGGATTGGGGATAGAAAAGAAAATTTATTATTCTAGAGAATTGTTGCAGTCTGCGTATGGGAACGAGTCTGGTGGAACTGAATTTTCATTTTTTTCTTACCATTCATGCATGGACAACTTGAAGCAGCAGATTGTTATTTACATCTGCTGAAGTGCTACGAACAGAGACAATTTTGCAGGGCCACATTCGGTTCATATCCCAGATAGCAATGAGCAGCTAAAGCTGAACATTAAATGTCATAACCTCTGTGGAAACCTCAATGAAGTAAAAAATCGATATGCCTCAGTGTTCACCAGAAAAATTATCATGCAAAGAGAGCATCTTGTGCGTTTTCTTGAATAACACTGAACAGTTACAGAATGCTGCCAGGGTAAGAGTGATCTATCAGAAATCTTTGTACACAGAAG
Source organism: Illadopsis cleaveri (assembly GCA_013399915.1). Lineage (NCBI taxonomy): Eukaryota > Metazoa > Chordata > Aves > Passeriformes > Timaliidae > Illadopsis > Illadopsis cleaveri. Next base: position 15,219 of record VXBB01014416.1, read on the forward strand.
ATGGTGAATTACACCATATTTCCTAATCCTTCTGACCTCTCCTCACTGCTTTATGCAGCAGAGAAGAAATTGCTACCCCTATGAATTGTGTGTGAATTTACAGGCTCATGTCGTACCAGCTGAAGTAGAGAGCTGGCAGTTTCACAAGGATTCAAGCTGTTAATGGCTAAAATTCTGGCAAACATTAAAGCTTCCTTAGGACTAAGCCTTGTTCTTGCTGAAGTTAACACAGCCAGTTCTCACCCTTCCTTCCAGGGTCAGCAGGAAGGGCAGCTGGGATAAGTATCATGTGAAACTCTGGTTGGGAGCTGGGACACCTGTGGAGCCTGTTTGGCTCTGGCCTCTGTGTGTGTAAGGAAAGGAGAGCTGGAAGGGTCTGTATTTTATAGACATTCTAATTCACCTCTCCCACAGTCACAAGGTGAGCAGTGCTTTTAGGCTTGTGGCACTAAAAGTGGAGGTTTTCAAAGTCTTCCTCTCACAGAAAAAATATCTGTAATTCACCTACTATTAAATAGCATCTGAGTTTGCAGCTCCTCTGCTTTTCCATCTGTAATTAACTATGGATATAACTACCATTGTCAATAGGTTTCCATTTGGGAGACTACTTTTGAATTAAGTGCACACAAGGAACTTCTTCCATTGAAAAGAGTGCAGTATTTCTTAACCAAAAAGCACACAGCCATTAGAAAAAGACTTAAAACTTTACATTAACATTTGAAACACAGCACATTCCCATTACCTTCAATATATTAATTAATTCCAGCTTTAGCTGGTTCACTTTACCCATCCCCTAAAAAATGCCAGGCTTGGTAAGACTTATTTCATTTCTAGAAATTATGTCTCTTCCAGCTGATATCTTTTTGCTTTCTCCTTTAAAATTAATTTCTTCTTCATCATACCTAGGTTTTATTTCTTTTGTGTTCCTACTCAAATTCCCTGGAGGCTGTGAGCCTCCAGATGAACCTCACCAAACTGGTTTGCTCTTCTCTCAGAAGATGGAGATGGAGGCTGTTTATAAGAGGTTCTCTAGATTTTCTGCTTGGAAAGCAATAACTTCAAGTTTGTGGAGTTCTATAAATGGTTAGATATGCAGCATTCATGGAAACATATTTGGATGTAGCTGGGCATAGGCAAGACAGGCAGTATCCTAAGACAGAGGACTGTCAGCAATAGGAAAGTGTATGGGTTTAGCCCCAGCTGGCAACAAAGCACCACACAGCCACTCACTCCTTTTGCCTTGAACTGGGGAGAGAATTGGAAGGGTAATAGTGAGAAAACTCATGGGCTGAGATAAAGGCAGTTTAATAGGTAAAGCAAAAACTGCATGCTCAAGTAAACAAAACAAGGAATTCATTCACTACTTCCCATGGGCAGGCAGGTGTTCAGCCATCTCCAGGGAACCCAGGCTTTGTCATGGGAAGTGGTTACTCAGAAAGAAAAATGCCATCACTCTGAATATCCCTGCCTCTCTCCTTCTTCCCATAGCTTTACATGCTGAGCATGTCATCATATTGTGTGGGATATCCCTCGGGTCAGTTGGGGTCAGCTCTCCTGGCTGTGTACCCTCCCAGCTTCTTGTGCAATGCCACCTCATTCACTGGTGGGATGGGGTGAGAAGCAGAAAAGGCCTTGGCTCTGTGTAAACAGTGCGCAGCAATAACCAAAACATCCCTGCGTTATCTGTACTGTCTTCAGCAGAAATCCAAAACATAGCCTCTTACCAGCTACTAGGAAGAAATTTAACTCCACCATAGCCAAAAATCAGCACAAAAAAAGACTGCACTGCTCACACCAGATGTCTGTGACTTGACCATTTATTGCAAGGGAGCAGAAAAACTGAATAGGTGCAGATAATTTCAAGGGATAAGTTCTGTGTTCGGGATGGCAAACTCTCCTGAGACAGAGGGTATATGTCCTCTCCAGGAGCACCAACTTCTACCTTCACTCTGCTCACACCTTTGAAAAGGGAGATGTAGTCACTTACCCATCCCACACCACAGCACTTCAGACATAGCCAGCCCCCATCTCCTCATCCTTAGGGTAGGAAAATTCAGTTCTCTGTCTCTTGAATAATGAGCACACACATTACACAATGACTGTCATTGGTCAGGCCTGCAGCAATAGAAATTTTGTAAATGACTCTTCCAGATTAAGCACAGAGGATTTTCCCCACTCCAGTTAGTCTTTAAGACATACAGTTTGTTTCCAGACAACCTCAAGCTTGAACATGAGTTATTTTTGTCTGAGAACTACTTGGAATATGGGCATGCACTGATCTCCTAAGAGGAATCCTTAGCAAACAGAGAAACTCCTATTATTTTTTTGGTTTTGAAGTAATGAATGAAAACTCACTTTTGCTAGACCTGTGGCCAAATGCCTAGACAAGTGCATGCATTTCAAAAGCCCACTAACACATAAGGGAATCACAGCTGATGTTTGTTTGTGTCTGCATATTTGAAGAGAACTTATAAACTCATTTAACTCACAAATTTTTGAGAGAAGCCTTGTCAAGGGCATATGAAATAGAAACACTGGCCTGATGGTGCTCAAGAATCACTGGCATCAGGCCTAACTCATTATTTTATGAAGGATCTGGCAGTCAATCAATGGGAAATTATCTGTGTTGTATTGACATAAATCATAATTGGTTTCCCTTGAATGCCATGCCAAATCCTTAACAGAATGAGTTACTGTATGCTTTTACAACTTTTCTTTCTTTATCAGTTCAGTTTAAATCCATCTTTGAATGCCGATGAACAGTGGCAACTCCAGCAGAGACAATCCCTTGGGAACACAAGAACTGCCATACCTAACCCAGCATCCTGCATCTAACAAAAGATAGTATCTGACGTCTCAGGAGCCAGAGAAGTGAGAAAGAAAATGTATCTGTTCAACCATGCACTGAGATTATAGGAAGCAGGATTTTAAGAGACTTCAGTGTTTCTTCTCTAAATGGGAAATTTGGCTGCATCTCTTTTTCCCCTTTTCTGCAACTTAGCATTTGCATACATAAATCTATCAAGATAGTATCACATTCACATCCTCAAATTTTGCTCAGAAACTGATTTCTTGCTGAGTATGACCTCTTTATTTACAACCTGGAGATGAGCATGGCAAAGCAGCACTTTTATTTGCCCTCTGGTTCTCAACTGACAGTTTCTTCTGTGGGTACAAGAGTTACTACAGGTCATGGTGTCAACCTGGTCTTCCAATGCTGTTTGTCACACATTGCCCGGTTGATCAAGTGTCCAAAGAGACCTAGCACAAAATTAAGGCAGCTTTGCCTTGAAGGCTTGCCACCTTGCTCACAGTCATCTTATCAGTGGAGTTTCCTCCAAGAGCACTGCTAACACAAAGACTGCCAGACTCTCTTTGAAGTCTGTGGCATCTCTGATGATGGGTACCAAATGAGGCTAACACCAGCCTCTCTTTCTCTCCAGCTTTGTTTTCTCCAGTTAAAGAAGACTGGAGAAGCAGTGCTGAGGGTTACTCTCCAAAGTCCTGCTAACTCCCTGTTCTGAGACAGAAAGCACAAGAAAATGAGAGAAAAAGAAGGAAAAAGCTGCAAGAAAGGCAAAGGATGGGTATAGCAGGGTTTCACATTCACAACTTTCTGATGAATAGGGGATGTTTTTCATCATGCTACAGTCAATGAACCAAACTCCATCACGCCAACTGGCCTCTGCCTTGCTTTGTGAAGCAAGATCCAGGGCCTGGAGCAGACCTTGCCTTGTAGAACTGCTACTGAAAGGGTCAGCTGAGCTGCTGCAGTCACATCAAAGGAAGCGCAGCTCCAGACAGTTCATGGCAAGTGAGAGCAAACATGGGCTAATGCAACTAAAACTGCAGTAAATCTCTCCTCCTGATTGCTCTTTTTTTCCCCCTGTTTTTTCTTCTTGTATTCATTATACATATTTTCCCATAATAGACCAGCAACTATTCTGCTTTTAAATTCTTGGTGAGTTAATATCTCTTAAACCAGACAAACAGGCATTTAGAATCTTCTTGTCTTTTTCTCCCATTTTTTTTTTTTTTTTTTCCTCAAGCTGTTCTAAGTCGAAAAACACATTCCAGGATGTACTTCCACCAGCCAAAATAAGCATACTTTGTATCTGTTCAGGCACGAGGCATACATCTTAGATGCACTTGTATTAACTCACTAACCAACACAGACCCAGGACTTAAAATGGCCTGTAATTTCTTGGCACTTGAACTGTGTACTTACAGTAATATCATAGGCTGACAGTTTGTTGATTAAAAGCAAGCCAAGTAAAGCACATGCAGATGTCAGTGTTTGATTTAAATGATTATTCACATACTCTCCTAGGTTAGATGGAAAAAAACCCCCACATTTCTTTCTGCAGCATAACAATGTAATGCACAATCTGGAGTAACAACAGGACTTTTTCCACTCTCTAGTAAAATTTTTCTTACTATAGGTTTGTATAATACCTACATCAAGTTTTAAGTGATCTTTTGAATATCTTTCTCCAGTATTGTATTCCCTGGAGCTATTCTCAGCTTTAGAAAGACATGTTTGCTTCAAAAACAAACAAACAAACAAATAAATAAAATTGGTTTTAGATTGCAGTAAGTTAAAAAATTAAATACTCTTTTTTCTTTTGTAGACCTCCAGAAAATCTTCAGGCCATATAAATGCATACTTTGTAATAATAAGACACAGTTTGAACAAGTTAGCAAGCCTTCTGGTCCAGCATTTCATACAATAAAACCAGAAATTTGAAATTATATTAATCATGTCAATGTATGAAAAGGATCAATTATGCTGCAATAAGATAACAAGATAAAATATAATAGAAAATTATACAGAAATACATAAAAATATTGTATTTCATTAAAAAAAAAAGTGCAGAGATCTCTTCCCCATGACTGGATGTAAACCCAAAATGAAGAAAAAACTCAAAATATGTAACTGTCCTAGGTAGGTATGAAATTATGTCAGCATAGGAGACATCAAAATTGTCTCAGAAAAATTTCCAGGCACAAGGTGGGAGTGCAAAGAGCTATGAAGAGAAGAAAATGGATAAACATAATAAAATCATGATGCATTACTGCAAAGTAAGCTTAGGGAAAAAAAGCTCTGTGAGCAGGTGAGTGAGTGATCTGTTGTGATGATATATACTCCAAAGAACAGCTAGTAGCAGTTATCTCTCTCTTCCAGATATGCAATCAGACCAGGTCTTCATTCCAAGATACTAAAACATTCCCAGGAAATATCTGAAATAATAACAATAGAAGAGGCACTGTAAGCAGCAGTGGGAAGTTGTTCAATACAAAAACATACTTTCAGTAGCATTGCCAAATCCTCCATTTTATATCAAAAGGTTAATAATGTTCTGGGTTTTTTTAATAGCTACATAGACAGAGACATCCTCAGAATAATTTCATGCACAGATAACTTTGTTAAGAGGGTCCCAGAAGAATATGTGAGAAGAAAAGGGATCTGTAGCATTCCAAAGAAAAACAGCATCTTGGGACAAAAGCTTTATAGCTGGGAACAAGTGGGAGAAGTAAGTGTAAGCAGTGCTGATTTGGATGAGGGACAAGAGCAACAGAACGGAGGAAAACAACATCGTAGGAAGAACAAAAAAGGTTGAGAACAGACTGCATTTCTGAACATCTCAAATGCCTGTGTATTAATATAAAAAGCATGAGGAACTATCTGGCAGAGCTGGATGTCCTCAAACAAGAACAAAATTATGAGTCAACTAGAATAGGGACCTGGTGGGAATACTCACATAGCTGGAATACTTACCAGCTTATTCAGCCAGGGAAAGGCAGAGAAGAGGTGCTGCTGAGTGGCAGAACGTAAAAAGATCTATAGAAAAGCATCTTGGTAATAATGAGGAAAAAGCAAAGGTGTTATCCTGGCACATGTCAGCCATCAAAACAAGGGGATCAAGTGGAAGACACTTTGTGAGAAATTAGCAGAAAGCCCCCAAGGTACAATGCTTTACAGTAAGAAGCTTGAAAGCTCAAGCATCTCTTGGGAAAGAGGAGAGTAGGCTCTCCAGAAACTTCCCAAAGAGGAAGTTTGATGATTTTTTGCTGCAGAAAACTGTGCAAGCAACCAGGAGGGAAGTAGGTCTGAATCTCAGCGTAGCCTGTAGGGAAAAGTTATTTGAAAATGTCACAGTGGAAGGTAAAAATAGGAGTGAGCTGAGGAAATGAGAGTTAAAGAGTATCCACAAGTGGAAAAAAAAAAGCAAAAACACGATATTCAACTGCAAAGAGGATCTTGAAGACCTAATAAATAAGATCCCATGGGAAACAGGGAAAAGGAGTTCAGAATTGTTGACCCCTGAGGAGATAATAAAAGCAAAATTGTGGAATATTCTAGCCAGCTGGGTAGGAAATGTACCAGGAATGCAGTTTGATAAACCATGAGGATCTCTGAGAGAAGAAAGAGGTATACCAGAAATGGAAATAAAGTTTGACTACTCAGAATTACTACGGTCAGAGAGATCATTGTGTGAAATGAAATATGACTCAAAACAATTCAGGGATGACAAAACAATCCAGAAGTCCACTACAGCAGGTTAAACAGAGAGAGACAGAGACAGAGTTTGAAAAAAGGAAAGCGGGAGCTAAAAGGCTGAAATGCTTGGTATATTTCTTTGACTCAGTCTTCATTAAATTCCACATGAAAAGAAAAGCTATCACACATGAGGAAAAAGAATCTAGGTTAGTTAAGAAAGAGACAAGCTACTCAGCACTTTGGTTTGGGATCTGTTTTTCTATTTTTTCCAAATTGCTTGGCCTAGTAGAATTCACTTCAGCTACTGAAATGTGGTCTCAGAGTCAGATTGCCTTCATAAAGGTTTGGTCTGGAAAACTGAAAAAGATCAAACAAGCCACCTGTTTCAAAAGCTGTAGATAAGAGAATGGAGACTTCAGTTGACATCAGTTCCCAGGAAATGCCAGAAAATTAGACAAACTGGTTTTAAAAACTAAGACTCCAAAGAAGCACGTAGGAGGCCAGAGTGGTCTGTCAAGCATATATCTGAACCCGTACAATTTCCCTCTTTGACAGGGAACAGGCTGTGTGGACAGAGGAAAACTGGTCAAAAGTCATAATTTCTTAAGGTTCTTGACATTGTCTCAAGTAATATAGCAAAGCAACCAGAGAAACTTGGTCCAGGTGAAACTATAAAATGCGTGGAGGAAAGCTGCTCAGACGTGCAGAGGAAGTTCAAAAGTCAAGTCAAAAAGGAAGGCAGTTTCCATCAGCATTTCACCACAGATATATCCTGAGCTCACACTACTCTTTATTAATGGCCTGGAAACAGTGCAGGAGGTATGGTTACTACATTTTCATATGACACAGTAAATTAGAAAAGGGGGTAAGAACTCAAAAACGTCTTAACAAACTGAAAAATTTTCTGTAGAAATATTCACTTGACATCAAATCTTCACGAAAGGAACTCTGAGACCTATGGACAATCAAAGGTTGAACATAAGCTACCAATCTCATTTTGTTGCAAAAAGCGTAAACACTGTGCTGGCACATGCAAACAGAAATAATTTGTATGAGACACACAGAAAGTTTCTTCCACACAATTTTCTAAAATTCTTTGTCCTAAAAAGGTATTCTTTAAGTAATATTAGTTCAGTGCCATAAAAGCATGTCTAAATCCTCTTTACAAAGAATAATGATACATCAAATGAATTATTCATTTACTGAATACTAATGTGAATTCAAGCTGGCAAGAATATAGAGATGCTATCAAAGTCCGTAACATGAATACTGTCTATCTCTGTCATGCACAGATTTGGCATTGAGAAGGATACACAAAACTCAGACATCAATTGATCACCAGGAGAAGGCAGCAAGATTAAAATCAATTAACAGCAAAGCAAAGGCAAGTCCTCTCTATCATCTTCTTCTATCCCCTCATTTTGTTACTGCTGCCTTTTACAAAGCCAATGACAAAAAATTCATTGCAATTTATACCTATATTTATAGTCACATTTCGATCATCACGCACTGTCTCATTTTAAACCACAGCAGAACACAATTTCTTGTTTTAATTTCTTGATTTTCCTTTTTTGAAGATGAAAGCAAAAAGTATTCTGTAGAAATGTAGAGAAAATCCCCTATCACTGTATTATTAACTGAAAGCCAGTATTTTTTTTCTCCAGCCAGGCTGAGATGGCCTCCAGGTCACCCAGCTGCCAACCTGTAACAATGAGAAATAAATCACCCAGCTGCTTCATTATGGTTTTCCCAGTAGTGTTAGAATCTTCTCTGCTGGATTTCAAAAACAGAAACAACCATAAAGTTCCCCCAAAAAATCCACAGGCTTGGATGGGTTTTCTGAAGGCTTCACCCTCTTTGTTGGCATGAGAGACCTTGTTCAAACCTCCAGCTCTGGCAAACACCCTATAGATGCATGGATCCCACAAAGATGATTGGAACATCTTCTTCAGTGTCTGTGCTGGATGTTTCTACATTAATGAGGGCTCAGCTCCAATGAGAATGAATACAACAAAAACTCATAAAGAAAATAATAGGGTTTTATTTTAAAAGACACTGATCCCATAGAAGAGAGAATAGAGATGCCTTTGAGACAATGCCCATATACAGCTACCTCAAATTAAGCAAGACCATAGGGCTAAGAATGGTTGACTGTAGGCTGCCATCACTAATCACATGCAGTTGGCTTGGTAACACTTTCTTATCTTCTTTCCTATAGATCTGCATCGCTCCCAATACTATGTAGCACGGCAATTCTGTGTTACTGATGAGAACACAGGAATTATTAGATAATCTTTAAAAGCATTTGCTGAATTTTGTTAAATAAACTGACCTATAGTTCTGCATAAACACAGTAAGAAAAAATATGTTATTTTTAAGGTTACCCATTGCACATTGTTATATACAGTATACAGCTCCCTAAAGTTTTTAAACATTTAGAGAAAACAAAATTTGGCAGAAATATGTTGTAAACAATGTCTACCCATATACTCAGTGAATAACTATATGTCATAGGTAATTTTGAAAGGCCTTTTGAAACATTAAATTATTCTGCTGCAAATAATGAAATATTGGTTTGCAACATTTTAAATAAGTGTGTGATGGATGAGCTGAGTTTAAATCCTTGAAATCAGTTTACCTCAATTTTACATTGAAATATTTTCTGAAGCAGATAAATCTACCTTGTAACCCCTGTTTTTTATTCACTCAAATTGTTCTCAATTTTAATGTTGCTTGTATACTCAACAAAATTCCCTCTTTAAGTTGTCATGTGTTCTGTGACAAATGGAAGCTTTCATTGGCATGAACACCCTGAAGAAGGTAGAATTACTATAAGACCACTTGGAATAAAATAGTAACATCCCAGTCATCTCAAACATTAAAAACTAAACAAGCTTTTATCCAAGCCATGTCAGGTTAGCTGCATCTGCTAAACTAAATTTGTGAGTTTAGATATTGGATGCACTGAAATAGTTTCAATAGTTTCTAGTTCTCCCTCCTTCCCTTCCTGTTTGTTTAGCTCTTCCCAGTTTCTCAGTCTTACTGTAATTCTTAATGGCATTCCTTTAGTTGTTCCTATGGCCAGACTGAGTTAAACCTATATGGGTGTTTTAAGCATCCTCTCAGATAACACATTTTGATATCCTTCTAACAATCTGAAATCTGGACTTTTTGACTTTAATAATGCTGAGATTTATGGTAGGGACGATACACCCCTTGAACTTTTAAAAGTACTTGTATATTCCCAGCTTCAAGACCAAATTTAATGGGTCCTTTTAGGCTTATCGTATAGCAGCCCATAGAGTTTTTGGGATCTACCAATGCAGATCAGCCATAATCACTTCCTTGGAAATTTTGCATCACAATTATAAGGTCCAAGAAAGTGAAGCAATGTCCATAAATTATCAGTGAAGTAATGAGATTATTCAGCCAAATTTATTCAGCTATTTATGTAGAATAAGTACCACAGCTGTTTGTTATTGGTAAGAGTTTTACTAATAGGGGAGTAGTGCCTTGGAGGATATATCCTATATCCACAATGGATAGAGGATAGCTGAAGGCCAATAGACAGCTGCTGGAAAGGTACAAAGAGGCTGAAGTAACCTGGGAGAGAGGGAATGGGAGGTAGGACAGCTGTGGAAGGCAACAGCAGCTGAAGCCCCTGAAGGTGTGGAGGAATTTCTTGAAGCTAAGAAGTAGCTGAGAAGGAAGACAGAAGAATGATGGAGTGGTGTGATGTGACTTCAAATTAAAGAAAAGCTTATTTCTTCAGAAATGTCCAGCAGAGCATCTTTTTAGTGAGTTCTGTCACATGTTGGTAGCATGCTATGTGTGCTCTCCAAATACAGATAACAATGTGCTAGAGACCATGGGCTTCCTCCAGTGTAAAGCCTGTTACTGGTATAAGCCCTAAGAAATGCCACTAGTAACTTCATTATGGACACAGCAGCTTACATAATTCACTCAGTAGAATATATGAAAAAAAAAATTATTTTTAATGCTTCAGAAACAGATCCAGATGGAACTCACATGATAGCTCCTAGCCTGGGCAAGGAGGAAATTGCCACTATTAAGCATCTAATTAATGTCCAATTCCAGATAGAGCCATCAGTTGTCAGGATATGTGTATGAACCTCATGTAAGACTGTCTAAAAAAGGGTGTCACTGCAGACTCCAGCTGTCTGAGGATGTTGCCTGGGGCTAGGATTGCTGCTGTGGGCAGTGGAGACCAGGGCTGACATCTGGCAGCCAGGATATGCTTTGACTGGATTAAGTACACAACACAATAAGGTACCTGTTGGCCAAGTTTAAGTCAAACTGCATTTTTCTCCTTTTTCACTTGGTTCCAGTCTTTCTTATCCTTAAATATTTTAGAGATATCCTTAACGATTTTAAAACTCTGATTTAAGTGTGTCTGGCACTTGTGGAAAAGAATGAACCAGAATAAATCTGTCCTGCAGGAAGAGCTCAGGCTGCAGGGTGGCAGCAAAGCAATTAAAGCTGCATATGTGGGCAGCTCCAGGAAGTGCCAGAGAAATAAGGGGGCAGAGCAAGGAAAAGCAGCATCTGGGGACAGTTTCATAGCAGCAAAGCAGCTCTGCACAGAGCCAGAGCAGTGCCTGTATCCAGGGTGGACAAACCATTCCTCTCACAAGAGCAGCAGACTGAGATCATTGCTGCTGTTGAGGCTGACACACTGGGAAGGTGTTTGCAAAACTGTGTTCCACACAGGTGGACACACTTAAAATCCAAGATTTGAGGGACAGAGAGCTCACAGCAGCAAGGCAGGAGACAGTTCTAGCTGACTTCTGGCAAAGGAGATCCTGGCATAGAAACTGAAGCTGGCCCAGCCCTCTTTGGAGGGTCAGCAGAGGGGAGGGAGGTATGGAAGGGGTGGGATACCACATGCTCCCTCGAGGGAGGGGAGTGCAAGCATTTTGGGTAAAAGATCAGGAACTCTGTTTCCCCCGAAGGCTGTGAAATTGAGCTTGCTAACATGATATGCTGGGACAGAAAATATAGGTAGTTTACTTAGAACCTTCCCTACAGCTGATAACATTATAGACTACTATGTAAACCTAATGAAAGCCCAATGTGGACTGAGTTTTCATGGAAAATGGTCCACACAGAGCACCATGAGGTGTTTGTGCCAATAATTCTGATGATTGCATAGGTAGAGACATAAATGACTTTATGCTTTTGCACCTCTCACAGAGACTTGCAGTTTCAATAGTTCATGAGGACATTCAAATATATGAGTTATGAATAAATTTATTTCAACCAATATATACAGAGAATAAAAATTAATATATATTTAGAGTGTATATAATTTTTCGTACATATCCATTTCAATTGATATGGAATTGAACATCACTAGCTTTGGCTGGCTTTCTTTTTCTACAGTTGAGATAAAGTATTTCCACTATTATCATTTCACCTGTCTTCTGCCTCCTGCATTGTACAGTTGAGACCTGATCCAGGATTTATCATTCAAAAGCCCAAACATTAGTGCTAAGGATCACCACTGCTACTCCAGGATGAGCTGATAGTATGATTTAAAGATTGCTTCATACTCATGTCAGTTGGCAAGTGTGAACTTGCTCCTTGGAGCAAGCCAGCAATGTCTAAAAAAACCACAATCAACAGGATCCCTGTACAGCCTCCATCTAAAAAGTGATTTACTGCCTTCCATGTTGGAGAGCTGATTAGATAAGAAAACATAACTAAAGAAAAATATTTGCTTTAAAAATCCATCCCTTCCTCCCAAAAAATACTTGCTACACAGCCCTGAGCCCATAAGAGCACAACCTGCATTGTCTACAAGCAAACACAAGTGATGTTGTTTTATACAAAAGCTATCTCACAAACATTCCCTACTACCTAGTAAATTTTTCTGCATTTTATGGCATTTTTCTATGGGCAGAGACCTCTAACCTATGTTAGAATACCCAAAGCTGAATAAAATGTGTTGTATCTAGACATTTTTAAAAGGTCATTAAGTACCTACACATTTTGCCTGGCTTCCCAAGTAGAAGAAAGTCATCTTGTGGAGCTGCTGGTCCAGGCAGTGGTAAAAGAAAATGTCACTGCATCTTGCTTGTTCCTACCTCACCAGTAGCAAATAATACTTCTTTTAACATCCTGTGTGTGTTTAAGCACAGAAGCTTTGACAAAATTACTTCTAAGTCATGGAAGATCCTCTCAGGAAGTCTGTCCAACCGTTTCAGGGAGTGAATACATAGGACTCCAATTCACTGGGTGAATACATAGGACTCCAGTTTCATTTTGGAGCTCTGCAGGAGGCTGGGATGATGGGAGCTGGTGTTTCTGGTTGTGTCCATCTGGTCAAGGCGCCAACAGCTACCCACTGATTTTACCCATGTGTGGCTTCCTAAGCGCAGGCTCAATCAGCACCTTCTTTTGGCCTTGTGTTCTGTAATGTTTCAGGTCTCCACCAGCACCAGACCTTCCCCAGGTCCATCTTATCCACCTCTTGCCTGTTCTTAAGTTTGGGCCGGAGTACTGGGACCATCTCCTGGGCATCCCAGCAAACACAGTGGGGTACTGGCCCTGTTTGTAGAATCAAACCCAATGTTGCTGATTTTTTTTTTCTGTTTTTCTTCTACTCTATCCTTTCTTTGCCATTGTGTCGTGGTTTTTTCCCTTGTGTGACCTCTGCTGTGTCTGGAAATAGGTTAAAAGCCTGGAGCAGAGCTAGAAATGTAAGAGCTGACTTCTAGTCATTTGAGGTTCTGGCCATGAGCAGGCAGGAACTGCTGACAACACATCCACAGGCCAGGGGAATAAATTCTGTTTGGTTTCTCAGAGGTCTCTTTTTCAGACGACTGTTTGGTCTCTGCTGAAGCTCTTATAAAAAGTATAATGGATGGGTAAGGAAAAAACAAAACAGTTGTTCTCATCAGTCACTGATACATCAAGGCACTCCTCCTAAGATTTCTGCAACTAGACACATTAATTGTTGCTGTAGCTAGGGTTGGTTGAAAATGGCTTAAGTCAAAGCAAAAGATGAGGCTTGTTACAAGAATTAGAAACCAGTGCTCCAGAAGTTTCAAATTTGAGTGTGAATTTCTACTGTTCCTGTATTTCAGGAGAATTATCTCTGATGTCAGGAGACCCAGCTGTAGAGCTGAAGAATGAAAAGCTGACTCCACACCCCAGCCCCTGTCATTTTTCTATGTTTAGGCACGCAGCAGGCTGTGCCTCAGCAAGGTCTCTAACCTGTGCTGAAAAGGAACCAGCAAGACAACTGATGCTCTATTTCAGCACCACATTTTTCTATCTTTCTGCTTGTTTTGAACTCTTTTAGAGTAATAAACAAGATTAATGCTAAGATTATTCCTGGTAATAATCTATAAATATTGGTGAAGTGATAACATTTTCCACTTGGTGGCAGATATTCCTTTTAAAAATAAGCACAAAGCTCAAAGACGCATCTAATGCCATTTTTTAGTGAGGAAAATCTCTGTGATGCCTGATGAGCACAGAACCTGTGGATGCAGGGCTGAGCTGCAGAGTTTTGGGACAAGGATTTGCCCCAAGAGCCAGGCACGTGACAGGCAGCCATGCATGAACACATTTCTTCATGTGCTTCTGAACCCACCCATCCCCACAAGTGTCCTGTAGGGTAGACAGGAAAATATTGACTTTACCATTCCAGGAGTCCATGGCACTCCATGAAACCCACAGGCCTTGAGGACTGTCAAACCATGCAGTTTTTGGGTGTGTCAGCAGAAGATCAGCTTCCTGTAGGTTGTGTAATTGGGAGGAGATGTTCCTTCTGCTCCTGCTTTCTCTCACTTACCTGCAGGCAGGTTGCTGCCAAAAGAGGTAATTTTTCCCCATTCTCTCATGCAGTGCTGTGCAGAGAACCCAATAAGGATGTTAAATGCACGGATACTATTTTTAATTCAGGGCGCCAGAAATACAAGCTGCTGGGAGCTGGAGAGAGGTCTAGGAAAGTATTGCCTGGCCCTTGGTTCATGTTCTCACCAAAGCATCCACTAGGATTCCCCTAGGAAACTGGGCACTGGACTAACTAAACTGTTACCCTGCCCCAGGACAACCAACTTTTTTCCTTTTTCTTCTAAGATCCCACCATGGTGGGAAGGCAGAGGACAAATTTTACCTAGCTAACAATGAAGCTAACAATGAAGATTTCCCTTTCATGTGAATCCCATCTACATGTAGGTAGGACTGTTGTACATTCAATCACGTTGCTGACTAGGAACAAGGTCATATACTAACTGACAAGCAATTAATCAATTAAGTTCATGAATGTCAATGCATTTTTGCATGAAATCTTTTCTTAAAAATAAAATCACAAAATATGTAGGATCTTACTCTTCCTTCAATATTTAGTATGATCCTTAAAATATAGCCTTTTTTTTCTGGTGGAAGTCAATGCTTGTCTTCAAAACAAGGCCACTGCCAACTCAGTGTTCTGAGAATACTTCTCTATTGCTGTTCTGAGAATGTTTCTTGAAGTAATACTATGTCAGCTGGGAAAAATAAGCAAATATTGCAATCAGACCTCTCTCTCGAGCAGAAGGGCGTGGTGGAAAACAGCTCTGTCACACAGTGCTGTGGACTGTCATGTCCTTTCTGTAGCAGGACCCCTCATTTTCTTAGTAATGCCTTCATCTCTAATAGCTGCATATTACTTCAAGAAAGAAAAGATATCTTGAGGCCATGCCATGTACTTCTGTAGCTGAGATTTATTTTGAACTGTGTTTAACAAGAACATATAGCAATGCATCCTCCCTTAGCACAAAACAAAACTCTCAAAGTTCCCTTCTCTCACCACTGAATAGGAAGCTGAGTGCTTCTGTCTAATTATTCTGACCTTTCCACTCTCAGGATTTGACTGAGACTATTCAAGGAGCAGAGAAAGAGGCTCTGTTTTTGCCTCAGTAATGTGTTGCTTGGTGGGATCACAGCCGTCTGACACTGTACTGTCTCTCTTCAGCACTCACTTCCTCTTGAGCCTCTTATTTGATACCAAAGAGAAAATCCATGAAAAACAAAACAGCAGGAGAATATAAACCGTTCCCATCAATCCAGCATCTCTCCCGTGTAAGTGTGGCTCTTTGCCATTGAATTTTAATGCCAATGAATCCCATCCCAGAAAGGGCATGAACCACTGCTTAGTGATGCTAGTGAAACCTCCCTCCCTCTCTATTACAGCTGTAGCTGCTTCAGGAACTGATGGGGGAAGGAAGGTGGTTTTCTTTCAGCTAGAGGGTCATATGTGACATGGACAAACAACAGGTGCCAAGGGGTCTGTTGGGAGGAGCAGGTGCCAGAAATTTCCTAGCTCTGCCTCAAAGCCAAAATTACATTTATTTCCACTTTCCAGATAGTTGACCTGATGCTGCCTTTGTGCTAAGTCAACCACATCATGTCTCTACACAGGGAATTTTGTGAGAGCTTGAAGTTAGAGAGTCACATTTTCTATCTCATTACTTTTTCTCTTGCTCATCCAGACCTTCTCACAGGGCTTATTTTCCCCTTCCTGTTCACTTTTCCATATCCCCCTCTCTGCTGCTTATGACAGTGACAAGGTACAAGAGTGGCTATCTAAATTTCCTTTCCTTCTCACTAATACTTTTGCACTCCTAGAGGAAAAATTTTAAAGGTAGGTACTATACCAATTGGACATGAAATTTCACCCAGAAGTTCCCCCCTCAATGCTTTTGGTGCCTTGTATTGCCTAAGACTAGGCTGGTTGTTGTCATATAAAAAAACAGTTATAAGTGAAAAATTACCAAGATCAGAATTGTGGCAAATGACAAGTAAGTAATTAGAACAGTTCAGCCCACTTATCTGAATTGGTTTTTATTATTTATCTGCTGACATTTTTGTACAGCATTGGAAAATTCCCTCTTCCAGCCAGGTGGACTAGTGAATACCCATGCCATCTGCTTAAATGCCTAATTTGCAGTATGCCATCTATATGACCTTCAGTTTTCAAATCATTTTATAACCCATCAATCTGTGCATCTGGCACAATATCTTCTCTGTGTACCTGACAACTCATTAGCACACTTTAACCTCTCTCATTGCAAACAACAAATATTTTCTATGCTCGTCACAGCTTTCTTCCTTCCCATGCCTTTGCTGTTGCATGAGGACAACATAAGGAATTTGTCAGGATCAGAGTCTCTTTCATCTGACGTTTTTCAAGAATCCATTTCCTCTCAGAACTCAGATTTTTTGATATATTTTGGCTGGTTTTACCTGTCCTGCAGACTCTGTGAAAAAAATACCAATTCTGCATTTTTAAACTGGAAAAACTATGCAACTCAGCACAGAAACTGAGACTACAAAGAGCATGTAAGACAAAATGCTGTGGACTGAGAGCATTATTCATGCAGGTGCTCACAATGTGGTACTCTTCATAAAAATAGTATCCAGTGCTGTTGTCACTACAGTTGCCCAGAAGAATGAACAAAATCAAACAGCTTGCTACATGCTCCAGATGGGGTTAAGTGGATGTCTGCCCCTTAAAGCATTTTCTGAAAAGTTTATGTCATGTCCTTCAGCTGCCTGGCCATCAGTGATTTTTCAGATGCATTCACTGTTTCCTTCCTTGCTCCCAGCCAGTCAGATGCTGCTGATGCGGCAGTACCAGGAATGTGACTTATGTCAGAAAGGAAAATGCTCACCCAGCACATGTTCAACATGTGTTGCAGGGAAGACACAAGCCCAAACAGATAGCAAGAGCCATAGATGCCTCCTAGCTCTGATCACTGGCAGAGTGAAGCACAGAAGCTCTCAGAAAAGCTTTTGTGCTGAAGGAAATAGACCGTCAGGGCAATGCAGGGCAGTTCGGTGGGAAAAGGTTTGCATCCAGCAACCCAATGAAGCAGAAATGGAGGGAAATAAAGTTTTCTGTCTTCTGTGGGGGGAGTAAGGAAATTGTTCATATCTTAAGGTCTAACCTAGGCCACTAGGGAGTTAATACTCCCTTTGTTTAAACTGGAAAGCATGGCTCATATTTCCAGTGGTCCTGTTAGGGTTTGGCACAAAAGAGATCAAGACAGTCAGTGTGAACATGTCTTAGTGATGCCAAAATGGTTATTGGTGGGTCAAACATAGGTGTGCTTCCCTCCTCAGAAGAAAGAAGGATGACACTGAAGACCATTTCCCTGCAAATCAAGATGACAGCTGGTAATTGGCATCAGAGCATTTCTTCTGTCAACTCTGATGCCTTGCTTAAGTCTTGCTAAGCCTGCTAGGACTAAAGTAAACATTTTCTTGTCTCGGCTAAATGTTGGCAAACAGGACTTGACTCTGTGATTGGAACTGGCCAGGAATTTTCTGGCTACTTCCTTTACTGGAAAATATGAATTTGTAAAAACTGACACTTTAGTCCAAAGATTGTTTCTAAGTTAAGAGACAGAGAGAGGCATTTGCCCCCACAGTGATACAAGGGTAGTAAGCTGGATATCTTATCCTTGTTTTATCCTAGTCAGATCATAGATATTAGTCTGGGTCTGCTTGGTGAGAGCCTGGTCCATGACTGCAGACACAGACTGACAGGGATCAGTCTGACATCAGCACCTCACGGGTTTCTATTTGATTCCTGTGCAACTGTTGCTGACAACAGTTAATGTAAGAAGACAGACAGATTTTCTATAATTTAAGGTGCATACCCTGGATGAAAGAAAACAGCAGAACTTTTTCCCTCCAACCTGCTGGAATTGCACCTATCTCTAATTCATGGTCAAAGTGTGACTTTCCAGAAGTATTCATTTTCATCGGGGCCTAAGAAGAGAGGGATGCTGAAATCTGAGCAGAGTTTGAGCACAGCCCTCACCACATGCGAGTCTCTGCGCCGGCCAGTGCCAGCTGGCTGAAACCCACCAGCGGTAACCTCACTCATCCCTTCTGCATTTTATTGGTGTAACTCCCACCTTTAATGAAATATCTCCTCTGTTCTCTTAAGCCTTGAAGATTTTAGCAACCTGCTGTCATCTATGAAACCAAGATCAAAGGCAACAAAAATGCCTGTCTAATCTTGAATGTAATCCTCCTTACATGCATTTGTTCCTGAGCTGTGGGTCAGTGCCAGGAGTCTTTCTATTCCCATCTTTGAGCTTGGGGATTAAGACACTGGGGTCACTCACACTGTTGCCACCATGGATCTGATTATTTTCCTCCAGCTGTTCAGTTTTTCTACTGTTCATGGTGTGTAGTACATAAAGGCATGAGCAGAGTTTGTGAGTAGTCCCACAGCATATGACAAAGCTAACAGAAACAGGCCAGGCATCACACTTGTCATACTGCTTTTCAAAATGAGAGCTCCTATTATTAAACAGCCACTGACCCCTTGGCAGCAGGACCAGACAGGTGGGACACTGCAAACAACTTCCCCTATAAATGCCAACACACTGTCCTTATCTGACACTGTACAGCTCCAGGTGATAAAATCAGTTTGACAAAAGTGGAAGCTGAGAAGCCTGCATCGCCAGACCTGTAGGAAGCTGGAAAAATAAAAGCATTCCTTTATTTTTTTTCTTCCAGATGGATCTTCTTTTAGGTTTCATTCATGCTATATTTCTCACATCTGCGTGAATTTGTTAGCGATGAGACAGCACATCCAGCACAGACCACAGATCATCCCTTTTGTGCATCCTTTCAAAGCCTGGCCAGGCTCTTCCTTCCTTGACAGGGGATTTAACATCACCCTTTTAATATTCCCAAGATTTTCTTGGGCTTAAGTATTCCAAATATTATGTAGTTCTAATTATTCCAGTAAGACTGCAAAATCCCAAGTGCTTTCATTCCCCTAAAAGCTGGCAAGGGATGTGTAAGTTCTCTGTTTTTGTTTCACTTACTACACAATTTTTTTCTCTTTCTCTCTCACTTGCCAGTGCAAAACCAAAATCTGCAAACTTCTCTCTAAACCACCCTGTGCCAAATTTTCCAGGAAGTAATCTGTAGTATCAAGTCCCACAAGGAGTGGTTGTTCCCACTGCAAACATCTGCACTGACAACAGCACAAGGAGAGATTATTAAAAGCTATGCAGCTCCTATATTCTTTGCATCTATGTGGCTATAATCTATTTAGTAGGCAAATTTCAGAATTTCAGCTGTGATTTTTAATTTCATCTATGATCACATTTGTTGCATATAGGAATTATTTTAGCTACTGCCTTAAATAAGTTATTTACCATTTTTATCTAAGATTGTATTGAATTCAACACATTGATGCTACCTAGCTATAGTGCATTTAAGATAATAATTCTAAATTTAAATAATAACATTTTCTTAAGCTTTTAAGGAGAAGGAGTTAATTAGCTTTAAAATGTGTATCTCTTAGCTAAGTAACATTAGTCATTGTTCATTGTGAGAAACATAGCCACATATTTACTGTAATACAGATTCCTGTTGAATAATTATGAAAAACAATACCAGTTTTTTTTCCCTGGAGTTAAGAGAAAGACTCCTATTTAAAAGAAGGACTCTTGAGAAAACAAATTTCATTTCAAAGGTTATTAGCAAAAAGAAGCCTTTGTTTTAATCTTAATGGAATCATTCTCTTAGGATGACACAAATATCCATAAAGCACCATGATTTCATTTGGGTTTTGCAAAAACAAAAACAACTTTATTTTCCCTTGACAAAAAACAAGATTAGCTGGGGCGGTTTTTCTCTGCATTGGGTAATACAATAATGGCTAGGTTGTTTGTCTCTGGCCATCGCACGAGCATGCAGGGAGCAGGGATGAAGACATAAAAGATTTCCTCTGCAGAGCCGCTGAAGAGCAGGAGGCGGTGAGCCTGGAGCACAGCCCTCTCCAGCATCCCACGGCTCCTGGGGCTCGCTCCAGCATCCCACGTGCCTGCCGGGCGCAGCTGGCTCCCGGAGCGATGCAGATTCACCCGGCACATTCGCAGCGCGGTCACGGCCAGGGAGGGAGCCAGGAGGAAGTTGGGCGGGGGTCTCGTATTCTCGGCCGGCCAGCAGACCCCATCTGGTCACAGCACACAGAAAATGAAGCTGCTGCTGCTTCCTCCGTTGAGCCGGGTGCGGGTTGTCCTGCGGTTTTTTGACAGCTGTGGGGAGGCTGTCCTTCCTGCAGCCAGAAACCGCCAAGGGCTCTGTTTACATCAGTGCAGCTGTGAGGTCCCCCAAATGCAGCCCAGCTGTTCAAAGCCAAAATGAGCTCCAAACAGTGTGAACCAAAGTGTTCTCCTACGTCTGCCTCTTCAATCCCATCCACTAAAATGTCCACGAGTCACAAAACAGAACGAGGCTGCAAGAGGCAGAGCACACACCATAACATTACTGCAATGGTTGGTTGATATATCCTACTGTGCCTCCATGGAAAAGGAGCAATCCCAGCCCTGGAGAGGATCCCTCACCTTCAGAGAGGGTAAAGTGACCAAATTGCAAAATACTTGCCTGATTTTTACCAACTCTTGTATGGGGAAGATCTCCAAAAAGAATTAGGCCAAGATGAGTAACTGAGTTTACTTAATTTGTTTAAAAATCCTTTCTGTTAATTAAAAAAAATAGGGACAATTAATGGTTAGGAGTTTCTTCAAACAAATACTTTGAGGTCTTCAGACTTGAAAATGTGCTCATTAATCAGGGGGCAAGAGCTTGGAAAATACTGAAAAGTTCCAAGTGCTGAAAAAGATATTCTGTCCCATGTTAGTAAATTACCTATAGAAGCAAGAGGCCTAACTAAAAAACTTTGCGAAGCTGGAGAGGATCAAACTTTGTTCATACCCTGTAGCATGAATCTAGAATCTGACTGTACCTTATAAAAACCTCCTCCTTAGTAGATATTGCCCTATGAGAGTTTGTGATTCCTAAGTTCAGGGGGATTTTTCTTTCTTTGAAAGCATCTACAGTGAAAAAAAGACACCATCAAAAAATCTCTTAGAGCACAGAAAGAAAGAGATGATTGTGTTTGTAGCAGATATCTGCTGGAAATTCTGCTCCAGTTATCATAACCTGAACGTGTTCTCAAATTAAACTACTAAGAAAGTTCAACAAGTAGAGCAAGGTTTGTTTTCTTCATGGTTCATTGTGAGCTTAGGTACCTTATACTTCCTCAAGGCAGAGCCAATGTCACATTTGAGAAACATGCCATGCTCCAGATTAATTTGCATATACAAGAAGAGTATTTTGCAGCACAGTTTGATAAGCAGTTTTTAAAAAGCAAATGTTACTGATAAAAACAAGAGGGAGGGTATTTTTCAAGACAAATGTTTTCCTTGGGAACAACTGAAAGGAGGGTATGTAGAAAGCCTTGTACCTCCTGGAGCCCTCCTGGAAGTAAGTAGCACTCTAAACAAAGGCATTATAAAAGGAGTCCTGAGCATCTCAGGAAATTAGCTGTGCTACCTTAACCATATTTGTATTCAAATCCATATTAACATGGGCATCAGATCCGTGCTACACTTTCATGATTTTGAGGCTATAGCACAGATATGTGACAATCATTCACATTTTATGCTGTGGAAAATAGTGCTCAATATAATAAATCTATTTTCAGAATGTGGTAGAAAGAAAGGTTTCATTTCTAAATAAAGAAGCCATTTTCAGGAAATGCAGAGTTTCTGTCAAGATGTTAATAAATAATTTTGATAAAGAATTTGCAAAATATTAGAAAATATAAACAGTACATTAATTATAATTTCATAATAACAATAAAAGTATTTGCTTTTAATAGGAACGTTCCCACTTCAATAGGGAATTCTTTACCAGTGAACTGCTGATGTTTTGATCAGCAGGGATAAGAGGAAAAAAAGCCATGAGTAAATGTTTTTAAATGGACAACTAGCTAAATATGCAAATAATCTTTGCAACACTCATTTCCTATTATTTCCTAAGGAAAAAAATACGGAACAGTTCCATCAGATTCTTCAACAAGTCCGGAAGGGCTGTTGAAAAATGACCCATCTATTCCTACATCTGCTTAATTAATGCAAGTGAATCTGTCAAATATCCATCCTGGTAATGGATTAAGAAATTATCTACAAGCAGCTTTGGAAAGCTGTAGGCAAACAGAATTTCTCAGTATCACTATGCAGAACATCCTGCCCTACATCAAGGCATAGCTGAAAAAAGTTGAGGTAAAGCAAATGGGCTACAAAAATATGTACAGCTTTAAATTTTCTTGTAGCAGACCAAAGCAGCATTACCATAATAGTTACATCTATCATGTCTCCTGTCACATAATTTCTGGCTCGCCCGCTCCAGTTTTGCCAACCTTGAATGCATATTTCTCTCTTTTTTGCTGGTATATCTGTAAAGCTTCAGGCGAATTTCCCTCACTGATCCTTTTGCATACACTCTCTGAATCAAGGCAGAAAGATACTTCTTATCTCCTTCTTCAAGTTCCTCCTCATGACATACATATTCGGGAATGCTGACAAGGAATGAAAACCTGTAGCAGCCGGGGTGAACAAAAATCACCCAGGAGCCACTTTGAAAAATGCCGTTTTTTGAAGCAATGTTAGTTGACAAAGACAGGTATATGATATTGCCCACGCCTAAATTGTTTCCTCCACTTAATTGTTGTATCCTGGCCTCTTTTGATGGCCTCTCTGTATGTTGGTAGGAACAGCATAATTTTTACAGATAAGGAGAGCAGAAGGCAAAGGAAACATGGCAGATGGGCTTTGATAAGAAGAACATTGACCTAGAGCAAAAGAAACACTATCATTGAAGGAAGTCACTCTTTCACAGTTACAGACAGATTGTATGGGACATTTTCCTGCAAAATATTTAGCCATCAGACATGCAGTTTTAAAACAGCTAAAAGCCTTTTCAGAACTGAAGTGTGGTTGCACAGAGAAGGCAACTAAAAAAAAAAAAATGGACTTGATGAAGCAATTAGTTTCAACATTTACCATATGAGAAGCTTCCGTTGTGAGTGTTAAACTCACAAAAGGGTTGAGAAGATCAATACATCTGGTTCTCTTTTATTGTCACCCCTTGGGAATATGAGAAAACAGTAACTGATGTCCAGACATGTCTGGCACCCAAACTTTGAGATGGTCTTGCAAGGAAACCAGCTGAGGCACGCAAGATACCCAGTCCTGAAGGGATGGGTCAACAGCTGAAGGCCACAGCTCTTTATTTAGCACTCCTCTGAGGTGCTTCCTTGTTCCTCAAGGACCCTGGTCAGTAATGTGGCCCCAGCACTCCACATGTCCTTTTCACAGAGAATCAGCTCAAAATATTCTGGCATTTCTATCAAAATTTTAGATGTGTGAGGCCTTTGGTGTCAACCTTCCTCTTTTCTACAAGAATAAAGGACAGGCTACGAGAGCTGGCCAGAGCTCTGACCTGTTTCTAAGGGCTTATCCAAGTCTTTGCTGTACTGCCCTCCCCTGTCCCTCTATCATCTGTCCTTCTCTCATCTGAGCAATTACAGGTTTGAAAGATTGAAAGAGGAACTTTGACCATAGCAGCCAGAGGGTCTTCAGATATGAATTGAAAAACAGGATACTCTCTATCCAACAGAGTGCCACTGACCAGGAGATGAAGCATTCTTCAGAAGGCAAAGGGACAGATTGTTTCTCTGCTGGTTTCACTGGCTGGGTAAATGCTGATTTTTCCTTTGTGTTTTCAAGACATTCTGAAACAGAGGAGCAGATATTAATTAGCATGGTTGTTTCTCACAGCCAATAGGGCTTGGTACCTCTCTGCCTCTGGGACATCTCCGCCTCTGGGACTTTGACTATGAGAATTCTGCAGTTTTCCCGGGAGAAGAACCTGCTGTAAGAAGTAGCCTAATTTGAAAACTCAGTTAGGAGAGCACCACAGCACACTGCAAATGGGATAAGAAAGTTCTTCCTGGATGGGAGAAATCCACATTATTCATCCTGCCCACAGGCTGCCTCACCCTTCCCTGTCCTGTAACAGAACACAAACAAGAGGGACAGAAGGAGCCTGTGCCTGGGCATGAAAACTGGAGACATAGGGCATCAGAAAACTGAAGAGAAGTGCCACAATCAGGATGAAAACATTCCAGCTAACTGAGGAGGGGGAGAAGAAGCAACACTCCCTACAAGATCCAGAGGTTTACTTTCAGGAAAACTACCTTAAAGAGTATTGTTCTCTTTCTTGGTTCCAGTTTAGGTGTGTAAGCCTTGAGAAAGGATTTATACCATGAAGCCCATGTTTACAGATGTACTAAAATGAGGCAAGAAAGAGCATTTTGAATATATCTGTTGTACCTTCTACTAATTAGCTTTTTGTGTTCCCTATGATGAACATCATGAATTCTCTGCAGTTTCTTCTTGGATATACAACTGTATAACTGATCATAAATGTCTATAGTGCCACTTCACTGTACAAATACAATTTAGGAGGCTACAAGCCTGACACCTGAAAGTTAATTCAATTCCAAGTGTAATATTTAGGCATCATGTTATCTGTACATATTCTGGATCTCACTCCTTGATCTTGTATATGTATTATTTTTCACTTCCCCAGAAAATCACTAACCTCATCAATATTTAAATATCAGAGTAGTCCAGTGTGAACTGCTCTTTGGCAGGTTTTGTTTAATTCTGTCCTCTGTTCCATTCACCTCTATTTTTTATTATCATTTCTTTCAAGATGCTTTCTTCCTCTATGGAGTGTTCTTTAAGTTTTGTTTATGGCAGGCTACTAAATGAGCCATTAGCCTGAAAAGCTAGCTATTCATCTGTGGTGCCATAATTTTATACTCACAACACTGGGTAGGTTACACCTTAAATGTACATAGTTAAAATACAGGAAATTCAGCACTGCTACTTTCTTAATTTCTACTGAGTGAGACTAAAATTTTACTAAAATTTTACTGGCAGATTTCAAATCCTGTGCTTGTTCTATGGTGCTGCTCTTACACAGAGAAATCACAGAGTATGTTGAGAGAGCAGAAGAAACTCCAGGATTGTCCTAAAAGGCTCTCCTGTGCCAAATTCATTGTTCTTGCCTGTGGTGTGTGCCCAGTCTTTGTATTGCATCCTCTCTCTCAGCTTTGGCTTCATCACCCTTCACTCAGCCCTTGGCCTCTGACCTATGTTCAGAAACCAGTGCCCTACAGTGAGAGGCTCAACCTCACCCAGGGCTGGGGAGTGCACAAACCCCATCTCTCACTCTCACCCACCTGCTTCCAAGACCAGGGGTTTCTGCTACTGCTGCAAACAAAAGTGCAGAGCAGCTCCAAAGGTGGCTCCACCTTGATGCTACAGGGTCTGGGAAAGGGTCTGAGACTGAAGGTTCCAAGGCTGAGGTTCTAGCTGCTTGATTAGGACATCCCAGAGAGCTCAGGGACACATGCTCTGCCCCTTCCATGCCCAAAGGAGCAGGTGTGCTATTTCAGAGATATTTCAGAATTATGGAAAAAAAATCCTACTGCCAGTTGATTTTTTTCCTCTCTTCTAATGCCTTCTGCTGCCACTCCTGATTGCTAGGAGCCATTTTCCTTCTCTTTCTGGATTAAAAAAATACTTTTGAATTTGAGCTACTCTTAGTCAACTTGAACCTCTGTCCCACATTGAATGTATTCCACCTGTGCTACTTTTTTCAAGCTCATCACTTGAAGGCTAAATAATTTTCTCATTATGTTTTAACATTTTTAGAAGTATTATTTCACCCTAATATTTGGTGGTTTTTACTTTTTCCTATGCTTTCTGATCTATATGAATGGACTTCTTTCCTGATGTGTCCCTGTAATAATTTTTGTTTGCTTGATACACTTATTCCTACCATCATTCACAGGCAGTTGTTGACTCAAATAGCTTTGGGAATCTTTTCTTACAATTTTCTCCTCTCCTTGTTTGGCAAATTCCTTCTCGGTTTTGTGATTTTGATTAGAGGAGAGTTCAAGCCTCCTTCACATTCAAACCCCTGAACACTTCAGTCCAGTTGACTTTACTGACCACTTTGTTCAATTTCACAAGCTTTGCCCTCCTGAAATGACTCCATTTATTTTAAATTTGATCTTAACTTCTGCTCATAAAATGCAAGGTAATTTTCTGCAATCAACCCATTTAGAAGATCCTTAAGCCTACACAAAATCTAGCCTGAAATAAGTAAGTGCAAATTTTCTTTGCCCTTTTGTGATTGTGACAGAGAAAATGAACAGTGTTTAAGGACTCTGCACTTTTATTATCATAATGAAGCAATAAGAGCTGTAAATACAGTTTTCATTTATAATGAACTTTAAATTTGTATGTTTCATCAGGAAAACTTTTGTTTTGCAAATGAACTGAAATAACATATTCTGAAGGTAAAATCTTGGCTTTATGGGAATAAACAAGGAACTGAGTTTAGTAATGTTAGGACTCTGTCCAAGAGTTGTGAAAGCACTATCAAGTGTGGGAGGTCTCAGCCCACTTTTAGAGAAGCTGGCTGTGCATCACATCCAATGTGTCAGGAAAAACAGGCTGATAAAAGGCATCTGGGAGCAGACTCATGATTTGTCACTTTTGCATGTACTCTGTGTATTTTTGCAAAAGTTCTAGGTAATTGTTAGGAGTCCAATGTGGTGAGAAAATGTTGACCTAAAAGTGAAATGTGAAGCTTAAAATACAGGCCCAAACTAAATCATAGGTGTTATAGTTGTGTGCACTGGGGCTCAGAAGTTATCTTCACATGAGGGGATACAGTTTTTTCTTTTAGCTTAGTCTGCCTTTGCTTTATTAGTCTTGTAACTAAAGATAGATAAAAAATTCTAATAAGAATTCATTTGAATTTTCCTTCCTCATATGAAAACCACAGGCATAGACTACCCTGATTTGTAGCTTCTTGATACTCAATATTCAAGAAGCATTCGGGTTACTAGGCTGCACTCCAAATGTCCTTGCAAGTCTTGGAAATTCTGTGCAACTGTTTACTCCACAAAATATTCCAGGCATTCATTACCTTGTTTTGCACAAGAGTTTCCATAATTTACCCAGAAGAGAGAAGTGTTATAGCATGCTGCAAGCAACAGACAGAAAAATCCCAATAACAGATAGGCATGAGGCCATCTTCCCTCTAGGACATCTCTGTGCTTGGGGGACGGTGAGGATGGGTGTGAGGCAGGAGTGCGCTGGGGGCCACCATCCAAGCTGGCACAGGTAATTTCAAGAGAGCTTAAATATCCCTACAACCTGCTTCAATCCAGCCCCGGTCAGTAGGATGCCACAAAAGGACCAAGGAGGTGTTGGACCCTGTCTCTGTGGCAACACAGAGTAGGGACGAAGGCAAACCATCCCTCCACAGGCAGCTGCATGGAGGGTGTTGAGTTGCACAGCTCCTTGTGGGTGTTGATGGTGTCCTTGCACCAAACATTCAAAACTTAGGAGCATTAAATAGTATTGAGAAGTATTAAGTTCCCATTTTCCAGTGAGATGCTTTTTGCAATGCAAAATTGTTTATAACAGTGTTATTATCCTTAGGCATTTCAGATTCTGTATACAATTACAAGTCAGGTTTAAAAACTGGACTTGAACTTAAGGTTTGCTTAGGTTCTTGTGAAATTTTTCCCAGAAGAAATTAGCCCAGCGTGGGAATTATGTAAGAAATACCTACAAATCCTAGTTACTTGCCCCAAGGAACAAGTTCTTAATATATTCTTAATATCTTAACCAGTTTTATTTGAAGGACTCATACTACGTTTTTTATTTTATTTCCTCAGTTCCTCAGAGAGATGAGCACAGGGTCTGAGACACCTGAAGGAGCAGATCTGTACCCAGGTTTTCACATCCCTTTCTCCCATCCACTCTATACCATGAAGCCTGTTCTTCTTTGCTATCTGTCTTGTATCTGAAAACAAATACACATATGATAGGAAATATGAGCAGGAGGAAATAATCAGAGTTGACCACATATTGTAATAAAACATACAGCTTTTCTTCTTCTGTAGTATTTACTAGAGAATAGATATCAGGTTTCTAACTGACCAACCCAACTGCAGCAGTCTTTGTAGACAAATGATGTTTTAAAAAGCCTTTTAGATCCAGGTTTCTTGTGATCCCTCCTGGCAAAGAATTAATCAGTTCAACATGTGAGGGGGCGTTTTGGTCACTGAGTTGATGCCTGAATTGTATGCAGACAAAATAGTCTGTTTGTTTTTCTTTCAAAGAATAAGCTTTGTTGTTTCATGAAGGACTACAATTCATATTTCTTCCTGAAAGGAAAAAAATAATATCTATATTTATATTTTTGCTCTGTGAGTGTATTATTTTTTACTTGGGTGGTAAGCTAACATAGTACTTAATAAACTGTGATCTTTCTAAAAACTGCCTTCAAAAACATAGTAGCTTAAGCCAACTATCAATGCTGTCAATACTTACATTTTACGATTTCATGGTTGTCGTGTAAGAATTCAGATAAGTAAAATAAGAATGACTAATTGCTGTGGCAAAATGTTACGGACATTTACAAATAATCAGTCATTGTAATGAATCACACCCGTGTACTACAGCTAATTATTAATGCTTGCTTAACTTTAGGGGAATGGAGGCGGTAGTTATTTGATTACTGATTATAATTTTCTAGTTATAGCCGACAGCCAAATATTTTTCTTTCATTCCCAAATAACGGCTATTAGGCTAAAATGTGTCTGGGCAAATCTCCTATGTATTTGCGCAGGTCTGCAATAGGAGTACAGCACAGGGTAAAAGCCAGGGCTCAGGCTGGGACACTGCTCTTTCTCACCATGCAAATGAATGTTTTCCTGAACATGTTTCTTTTTCTCCCTTCTCTTATACCACTTGCAGCATTCTCTCATGTTATGAGGTGCATTCTCCTAGGAATGAAACTCAGGGAGAAAGAGTGAATGTCTTTTAGCCAGTGGCAATCAAGAAGATTCACAAGAATGTGCAAAAGTTGTTTGTGGCCATGCCTGTAACACAGAGAGTACAGGTGTTGGCAACACCTCTGTCAGGGGCTGCTTAGAGCAATGGACCAAAGACAGAGATGTGCACTCCATGGGGAGAACTGTTGTTGGGTTAAGGAGAATTTTAGAGAGGCAGGTCTTTATACATCCTTTAATTTTGCATCAAAAGTGATGTCTAGAGAAACTGCAACTCTCTTTGCTCCCCATAGGTTGGTTAAGAGGTTAACTTCCAAATAAACCCCCAGGTAAATTTAGCATGGCACTACTCTTTCCTTTTCAATTTTTAACAAATACCTTGCTGTACTATCAGAGCCCTCAGTTATATTTTCTTCTTTACCTCCTGTCCAAACACATCCAGTGCCATTTTGTTCATATGTATGCACCACATTGCTTTGCCACATCAGCTTGTCATCCTTACATTTCATTCTTGTTGTCAGACTCCAGCTTCCTTATCTTTTGATAGACCATTATTTCACCTCTGTCACACACAATGTTACTTTTTATTTAAAGCAACCCTGGCTTGAAGACATTTAGAGGAATCACCTCTGCCATTTCCATTGATGCACTGGTGAAGTTCATATACTCCTTTTAGTCCTTAGAGGTATTAATTTTTACAAGGCTTTTTGTCTTCTGTGTGGAAACCCTTTCACCATTTTATTAAGTAGCTGTACAATACATGAAACATAACTTGTAACTGTTCATGCACTTATTCTTTGGCACCCTGTGTCACTCCTGACCTTCACTGGGGCAGCTGAAAGACTTCAAACACAACCACTGTATATACCATTATATAGCTATATAGATAATCCTCAGCTGTACCACTGAGGATTCCAACAAATCAATACTTATTCAAGTCAGTAAAACCAGGACCTTGCTCTGACTTCTTGTGATAAATTTTTACTCCTCAATTTCAAAAGCTAATAATTAAAACTACTGTCCATAGACTTCCACATACTTTGTGGAACTCAGTATAAACCTAAATAATGCTCTAACCTAATGCAGTGAACAGCAAACTCCCACAGCAGAGGGGCAGGTCCATTGGCTGTTGGCCACTGTGCAGGGTCAGTAGCTCAGGCAGGAAAGTGAGGCCAGCATCCAGGCAACAACTTTCATCTCCCTAACAAGAAATATTGGAACATTTACATCTGAATGCTTAGTGAACACTTCCTTATCCACTTCAAAGATAACTGAGGCATGAAGAGGAATTATTTGCTCAGTTTTGGAATGTGATTTAATTACAATTAGAACCAATGTCAGTTACGTAGATTTCTGAGTTATTAAATTCCTTCAGTAGATAAGCAGACTCCCTTGCTTAGTTCTTTGACACTCTTTTAGTGATTTTAATGTCTCTATTAAATTACAGGACCGTTTACCATCTAAGACATATTCAGTCATGAGCTTAAGAACAACTTTTTTGGATTGAAAAAAAATCCAAAGTTAAATTTAATGGTGGTGTTATCAATCAAATTATTAGCTGCCATCTCTAGCTTTACCTTGAGTACCAGAGTCCTAGAAACTAAAATTGTAATAATAATAAATAAAAAGCCCAAGAACAATCTGAGTGCTAAGGAAATGTGGCAAACTTTGAACAGAGCCAGAAGGAAAAGAAGATAAAAAGTGTGAATTAATCTTAGCCAGAGAGAAATTTAGAAGCTCTAAAAATACTGCCTGCTGTCTCTTTCCATATACCTTCAGCAGTAGGCAGCTACCAGTGCATCAGTCTGAGCCTGTGAATATATGTAAAGATAGCTGATATCCCAAGGCATCTGGAATAGCTGCCACCAAACACAGAAGTAGTCCAGAGGATTCAGTGAGGGCCCTGGCAATAACAGATAGCAGTGATGAGGAGGCGAAAGGCTGCAATTCACCTGGATTTTCTCTCATTCCCTACCATTTTTGTCAAGAAGATGACTGTCATCCCCCAACCATTAACTCTTCAGGCTACACAGATGCAGACACTGAAAACTGACTACAGCAGCTGCAATTCATTTTTACTCTTCAGTAAGTACTTCTACACTAAAAGGTAGCCTTTAGCAGACTGATACTGAAATCTGTGTGGCATTTGAAAGTGCATAAGTATTAATGGGCATGTGGGGCTTAAATGGAACCAGGTGGGCTTCCTGAGGGCCTCCTACAAAACACTGGCAACCAGCTTCTCGCTAAAAGTCATCTTCTGCTGAGCAGCATATCTCAGTGAAATTAAACTCTCAGGACGTGCCATCTGTAATGCTTACAGAACCAAGAAAGCATTAGGAAAACATGCAGAAAATGAACACATCATCTAATTTGCCTGGATCTCAATCTGCAGCTGAGCAACAGGAGCATACTCACCCACCTTCTCATCCAGACCCACCTCACACACTGCCAGAGGCCCTGTGCAAAAGTCTGGGCACCTGGAGCTTTGGTGGATTGTACAGTTTCAGTGGGGTATCTGTCCATGATGGTGTTCCTGTCAATCAGGAGATGACCCACCAGGCAAAAGGCTTGGAGTTTTTGCAGCACTTTGGGCCAAAGGAGTGGCTAAGCCCACTAATTAGGGCTTGACTCCAACCTAATGGGAGGCTGACCCCACTTAAGGCAGACCTCTGTCAAAAGGATGGAGGTTTCCATCCAGTTCTGAGTTTTGTCCACAAGTTTATGTTGTAGCCTGGCCATCTACAAAGCATCAGATTGCAGTTGGCTGTGAGTCTCCTCATCTGACAGAAAGGTGTGAAAGAGGAATTTGAAAGAAACATGCAGTGGAATTTCTGGGTTTTATGGCTTTTTCCTATTAAAAGTCAAGGGGTTTTGTAAGTATTTAGTGAACTGATTTTTTTTCCTACCTTCTTATCCCTTCACAATTTAATCTGCCCAATGGAAACGCTAAGAGGGAGCTGATGGTCTGTGGGGAAAGCGGGTAAAGGCAGAAACACATTCAACATAAGAGTCTGTGAGAAATCTTAAGGATTATTTTTTTCCCTGGGAGAAAAATATTTCTCTAAAGTCATCCCTAGTTTTACATGGAAAGGGAGCTTGGTTATGTCAGGTTGGCCCAGAAATTTTGCTTTCATTGAAGCTTAGAATGAGCTAAGCTGTTTAATGTTTCTCTTCTCCCTGATCTTTTCCCTAAAGGGGGACCAGGTTGCTAGTGCATTTAAACTCTGCCAAGAATAAGTGTATTTTCATACAATTTTCACCAATTTTTTTTTCTCTTTTCTAACAAGTTCCTCCTAACTAACAAGTTCAGTTGCTGCCACCCTGCAGGGTTTCTTTATAAGAAAAAATGCAACACCTCACAAGAGACATTTCTGTGCCAGCCTCGCTGTCAAACTGGGTCTTTTATGACCAAGACCTCAAAATTTCAAGTAGAGTATAAAAATTAACATATTTAGCTTCTGTTAAATATTTACAATAAAATAACAAATACACACATCATATTGAATGACCTCCATATCATATAAAAATAAGAAAGGGTTCCCTCATCAAGTTAGGTGTTAAACTCTTAAGGATGTTGTGTTCTTTGGAAATACGATAAGCAAAAGAAATCATGTTTTCAAAGTGCAAAATAACCATTGGCTAACATTACTAGCAGTGTTTCACAGAACAGTTTGGCAGGAATTCATACAGGTTTCCTTGTTACCAATGGAAGGAACTTATTTTTCTCCTAAAACATAATCAATTTTCTATGAAGCACAAGATATTTAAAACTCCATTACAACCCAGAAAGTGATGGTGGCTGCTTGTATACTATAAGGGATGACTTATGGACTGTGCATTTTGCAATGTTCATGTCCCCATGAATACTGTCAAGTTACACGTCAAGCTTCTCTTCAACCTCAGCCTCCCCTTCATAGCACAACAGTAGAACCCTTTTTATCCAATATGGGCAAGTTCCTAAATCCCAGATGCTTCCTGCTGGACTGCAGTTCCAATGTGTGTCCTGGAGAAAATGATACTATTCAGGCAGAGGGTGATAGGATATGGCCCTCAGAATCCTTAAGTTCAGGAAATATTTAGGAAAAGTCTCTTCTTCTGAGGTTCTCACCTTGATGTTCCTCACCAGGTTTGTCCTGATGCCTCTCACTCTTAACACAAAAAGGAAGGGAAGAGTTGTTCATGTGGTGGTTTGGATAAAAGTACTGAAAAAAATTGAACAGGAAAAGGAAAACACAGGAGAAAAAGAGACTTTACATTGAGAATTGTATAAAGGTAACTGGTGGTATAACCTACAGCCTCTGTGTACTTGAGATATCCTTTAGGAAATTACATTTTTAATCCACAGACAAGAAATGTCAGCTTTTGGTCTTATCTAAATACCTTACTTTGGGGTATTTGGGATTTTTCATCATCCTTCTGAGTTTCTCTGAAAAGAAGAAAGTGATGTAGCTACTGATAATCAGCATAAACAACGTCTAGACTTTAGTGAATTTTCCTGCATACACAGCAGGAGGTCTCCCATAGCAGGAGGCTTTCTTTTCCTGCATATCTAAAGGCGAATATGCATGTAGGATTTATTTGTAGTACAGTAACACAAAGAGCCTCCAGCTGAGATAACAACATTGCTTTTCTCCAGGTGCTCTTTACACAGAAAAGTAGAAGCTCTTGTGTCTGAAAGTTTACAATCTATCTACAAGAGACAAAGTATTATTGCCCCTTTTCTTGCACAGATGCTAAGAAATAAAATAATGACTCAGTAAATCACTAGAGGAGTCCAGAAGCAAAGATTCCCATACATATTGCTTGGGTAGGGTGACCTAAGTTTTCCTTGCTTCCTGCTCTGTCCTGTTGGGTTTGATCTGACTCGGTGACAAATGTGGCCCCGCAGAGGGTGCACAGAGCAGGCACAGAGCCAGGGGCAAACCAATATCCACTCATGGACACCCCAGGTCACCACACAACCCTCCCACTGCCACGTCTCCTACTCAAGGGAAGCCAGGGCTGTAGAAAACAGTGCAAGAGGTCCCTTGAAAAGACCCATGTCTGCAAACCGGAAGTCTTCTTCCTTGCTCCCAAATCAGAGATTTCCTTCCACTCCAAAACATAAAGTTTCAGGCCTTGTGGGATCCTTTTATTACCACTATTACTTTTACTTTGGATGATCTCATCATTCATGTAAAATTCAATTCCTATATGAGAAAAATACACAAATGGAGGGGTCAAAGAAATTCATAGGGATTAACCCTCTCTGCATTCCTTTGGGAAACTGAAAGCTTTTTATTCATGTCCTCTTTTTCAGACCAATACCTTTCTGTATATATTGAGTCTTCTGAGAATTTTCTCTCAGCTTTGAGAAATCTAGCCAAACCTCTTTCCTATTCCCTATTAATATCCTGGCTTTTCTTTCGGTCACCTGTACAACACATTTTTGTTAAACTAGTACTGATTACCACAAAAGCCCTCAACATTTATTAAAGGACTATTAAAATTTTATCTTGCAGAGTGTTTATTTATTAGAAAGAGATAGAACACTTGAGTCCCTTCATTCTCAGTAGACACCAAAGCTGAATTATCTCTGACTCTTCTCAGCAGAGCTGAAAGGCATCAGCAAGATTAAACATTTCCACAAGAGATCTCATCCATGCACACAAAAATGGGTTTACCAACACCTTGTCTCCTTTCCCCTCTTCTTAAATACATATAACATCTTTGCTAATATCCAGCTTTATGATATTAACACCTTTTTATAACTTTCCAGAAGAAATATACTGTTGGACAAGCAAATTCATGCAAAAGTTCTGCCAAAATCCTAGGAAAGCATTTATCCCTTGTTGGCTACAGGAACCTCTTGCAGTTTTACTTCTGCCTCTAGCATCCACTGCCAGATGTATTCCTGCCATCAGTCTTGTCTTTATCTCCATGTGCAACTTCATTTCATCTACTGAAAAGAATTTGCAGTATTTATTTGAGTTTTGAGTAATACCTGCCTGCCTATTCTGAATCTGTATCCACCTCACTTTCTCTTTCCCTTTTTCTTCATTTTCTTTAAAAATATGCAGCTGAAGAACTTCATGCCTTTTTTTGAGTGTCCTTTCTGAGTTATGAGTCAGCTTGACTTAGCAATTCTCACCTCAGCACTATGATTTTTCACTTATAACACACAGCTCTCTCCACCCATCACAAAATTTTTCTTTTTCTTAGAGGCTCTCTGACTGCCCAGGCTCAATATCGATAAGGTAGTTATTTATCTGTTTACATCCAGTGCTGCTTTTCAAAAATCTTTCCATGTCACTTCTGATACAAATTCTTAATGGTACAAACAGCTTTGTGACCTTCCTCTGCACTAAGGCTTTATATTCTCCAGTCCAGTCTCATGAAAATTATCTGCCACATTTAATCAAACTTAAGCTTTTCAATTTATTAGTCTTAGCTGTCCTATTTGTGTCTCAAATGGGATTAGTTTGTGTTCACTTGGTTCATGGTTATTTTCTATGTCATTTCTTCTACAGCTTCACTTACTGCTTACCTAAATCAAGTCTAATAAAATATTGCCTCTCGTAACTTCAGTGATTATTTAGTGAATAGCAGTTAGTTTTTACACCTTTGAACATCTGAGCACAATTAGCATTTTTTTCTCCTGTCTATTAACTTACACATTAAAGCCATCCAAAATTATATTTTCCATGCTCAGAAAAGACTTTGGTGTCTACAAAGAACTGACAGTAGAACTTTCCTTGCAAGGCATCTCAAAATTTACAGTTATGCAGTTTCTTTTTTAGCCATACTTATTTCATTTTTCCAAGAAACACACAGTGAGGCATCTATATGATATCAGACAAGTTACCTGTTGCAAAGTGGTTGACTAGGGATTTTATTTAAAAATTATTTGGTGGTTTGTGGATTTTTTTTCATTGCTGAGAGGTGTACGATGACATATTTGATTTTCTCCTTAGCCAGATTAAAACCAGATAATTTTTTTTTCTGCTCATGCCTTCAAAAATATGCATTTGGGGGGAAGCCAAAATAAGAAAGTAGGATCTGCACAGATGAATCACTCTTAATAATTTCTTACTCTAAGAAAAGAGGGTTTATAGCTGAAACTTTTTCATATTTTTAACATTTGGTGATAAGGCTCCATATACAAAAGGTTGCCAAATTATTAATTTAGAAGGATATAAATTCAATCTATACCAGTGATAATCCAATAGAAGTTCACACTCTGGAAATAAAAATTTTTCAAATAGAATTGAAGCAATTTATTTTTCAGATACTATTTTACAGTAAGACTTGCTACATAAATTTTATGTTCCAATGGAATTTTTTTTCCACGGGAAAGCCATAGAACATTTACATTTGCATTTATGTTAAAAATGTGGCTGTCGCTGATCAGGGAGTGAATGCATAAATCTTTATTTTAATTACTAAAGTAAAACAAAAGAACCCTTATTTCAATTGTAGGTGTGCTACTTGGAAAGCTGCAGCTGACTGATATCTCACACTCTCCTCGATCGGAAATGGAACATTTTCACAATAACACACAATTGAGCTTACTTTTCTTGAAACTCATAAGCAATGCAAGTGTATAATCTAGGTCTCAGTATAATAGCTGTGCTGTTTATTTTAACCTCCAGAGAATTCTGTTCAATCCTGTCTCTCGGGTGCCTTTCTTAAAACCCCTGAAAAGAAAATAAGATCTTACATTCTGTGTTCCAAAGGCACTTAACATTACATCATGTGTCTTTATAATTAACTTTTTTTTATAAAGATGGGGTTTTTTCCAAAGGCCTGTTTTCTCTCACTGTTTAAGAGAGTGGCACCCAACTGGGAAGTCACACTGAATGGTCATAGGGTCTTTCAGCTCTCCCATTAAGACCTGCCTATTTGAGTGTTTTATAATGTGGCCATTTTTATTCACATCAGGCTAAATCTTGGCAAGAGTGTCACCAGCTTAGGAGTAAATTGTTTGTATGGTACTGAATTGATCTAGCTGCTGCTAGTGAGAACGATGCCAAAAAACCACAGTTCCTGAAGTCAGCTTCCACCTCACAGGCAAGCCAGAGGCTAGCTGGGCATTAAGCAAACTTTGCTTTGGGACACCTATGCCCTTGATCCCTCCCATTCATGTCCTCTCCTCCCAGTCAGTTCTGTCTTCACACTTTCTGTAGAAGCCTAAGTAAAAGGCATTTCTTTCCTTATCAGACTATTTAGAGGATATCTATGTTATTCTAAACCAAAATATTGCCATTTTTCCAGGAACAAGATGGACTCCGAGGATTATCTACAAGGTTCATCGGGATGTTAGATTCAAGATTAGATTCACAAGCAGTCCAGATGAAGGTGTGGAACATCCAGGCATGGATGGTCCTAGACAGGCCATGGAGTTAATCCCCAGGAAAGCTTGCCTCTGCCTCCAGGCCACTGCTTGGGCATCAGGCAAGAGAGCATCCCAGTCTCAAAAAACCCCCCAGAAGTCTCCTGTAACAGGCTGCAAACCACAGTCCTCAGTGTAATATCACTTCACTGCTCTCAGGTAGCCTAGATCATATTTCTAAAATCAATGCATTTTAATTTCAACAGTTCTTTTAAATTATTATTTC
Organism: Illadopsis cleaveri; assembly: GCA_013399915.1. Lineage (NCBI taxonomy): Eukaryota > Metazoa > Chordata > Aves > Passeriformes > Timaliidae > Illadopsis > Illadopsis cleaveri. The sequence goes on from VXBB01014416.1 coordinate 53,095, forward strand.
ATGCCTCTCAAAGTGGGAATTATACTGTCTTCTCTTCAGAACATACTGATTGCATTCTAAATACTTTGTATTCTATTACAAAGTAAAAGAAATAAAGTAATAGTCTACCATGGCAGTACTTCTTCCTACTGTTGTTTTTAGCTATATAAACAGCATGTACAGGTCTTAGGGTGGTTGATCGCTGGATTTTTTCTTTTTATTTATGAGGTCCACTTTCATTTCAACTGAAACAGAGATTATTTTCTAAGTACTAGAGTAAAAGCTAAGGTGTTACTTAATCATACTAGCAAACTCATTTTTTATTATCTGTAGTTCATCATGGAAATTTCAGATGCTCTCTTGTGTCCCGTCATGTGGAAGCCTCTGAAGCCACCACAGTGGAAGTAGCACTTCCATGGAGGGCTTGTAGCCTCTAGTGCAGTTGTGTTATCGTCCTGAAAAGTCTCCCTAAGAGACTTCCCTACTTCTTGTGGCGAGCAGAAAACTGTCCAATCCTATGAGCCCTTAGTTACATGGTTATACCTTGTTACTGATTCGTTGTTCCCCTACTTCCTGGTTTTAACCCTCCCTGATTGGACCACTTTGGATCCTCTCCCCGACTGGTTGTTTTGTCAATCCCTGTTTCTATTGGTTGTTGTGGTGAACCCCACCCCCTTAAGTTTCTATATAACCCTGGCTCCCAGGGGCTTCGGGGTCTTTGGAAGTCGTCGGTTCCAGACAATGAAGAAGACCTCTGAAAACAATATTGGCTCCTGTTCTCTGTTCCTGCACCGCCTGAAAGAAGACCTGCCTAGCTGAGCTGCCTTCACAGCTAAAGCCTAGGGAGCTGACAAGCTTGGTTGCATTGACAACGATTCACAAAAGAGCTGACACCGGAGTGCCTGTGCCCCTGAGACAGAGACTGTCCTTCTCAGGACGACTCATGGGGAAGGTCGCGGCACCCAGAAGATCCCCGCCAGGGCCTAGGCGGTCGGCGACACCATTAGACATGTCTAAAAATGGAATCAGGCCCAGTAGTGCATATTTAACACTAAATTGTGTTGAACAGCTAAGCTGGTACATTGCTCTGTGTTTGATTAAGTTGTTCTTTTGCTGCCTTAATTGTAATTTGACAATTTTAGTTTCCCAGTTCAACACTGTTAATGGACAGATAAAGTTTGCATATTCCTCATGTATCCCACTGTGAAGCTTAAAGTCTGCTGTCAATTGGCATGTAAAATCAATCGTTTTTTAAAATACAATGGCTTACAATTACTTTCTCTACTTCAATATTTTTAACCTTCGTCCATTGGAAATCATTCTATTATATGGCACTCAATCCTCAACAAAGTAGATGAAATCCTGTATCATTTTATGCTACTTCTGTCTGCACAAATATTTGGGTTTTATACACAGAAGTGGTATAAGAAAAAACTATCATATTTTTTGTATTATTTTCCTGTTTGATGCAAACTTTAAAAAATGCTTTTGATCAATGCTGAGAAACTAACTTTTCCATGTTTGCTCAGTGCAGCTAAGTAGCAAATAGAGGTATGCTTGGTATAATTCAGTTTCAAACGTTACAGTGCAGACTGCATCTACAACACACCAAAGAGTTCAATAACCACATAGAGTCAATACCAGCTAGGTCACCTTTTTCATAGACATGACACTCCAAAATTAATCTAAAATTAAAACTCTGCACACAATTTTTGGTTAAGTTTAGTTTTAAATGACCAAAGCATTTAAGCTTTTGCATGATGGAAAGTGTTCTGCAGAAGGGTAGACCTCAATATCAGAATGTATCTTCTGGAGGCTTCAATCTTCCTCCACTTTATTCACCCTGTCCCAGCCAATAACTATTTCAGGGCTGCTCTCGGACACAGCCCTCCTTTCACCTGACCTATTTGCGTGCTAGACGCAAAAAGAACAAGAGATGCTGGGATGCAGACACATACCCAGTGTCTGCTGCCAAGGCAACAGGATGTTTCAGATAAAGAAGGGATGACGTTTCAATTCTGCCAACGCCCATCGTTTCCTTCAGGAGAGGACAACTTTGCCAGTAGACCTAGAAATCATCTAGGATAAACACTTTGCACTTGGTTTACCTTGTCTGACTGAGACAAGTACAAAGCATGACTTTCAACATTGCTATTTAGAAACTGGAATCTGGGCTCTTCCTTCCACACGTATATATATCATGAAGACATTTCTCGTGCCTTCTTCTTACACCACTGCCTGAGAAGACATAACCTGATCCTGAGGGTATGTGTCTTCTGCATAACACTGGCACACATCTTTGGCTACTTGTGATATTGCTTCATTTCAGCACTTTGATCAGGTTTGTGCCCTTAGGCAGGTTTTATGCTGAAAGGCAATAGTCTAAATAGCAGGTGGCTACTCGCAACCTGTCAATGAAGGTATTTTGCATGCAAAATTAGAAAAGGACAAAGAATAATCTGTAGCTGTGGATAAACATGAAAAAAATGATGAAAAAAAATTGGGCAAGTTTAGTTAAATTATTTTCTTACCTGCTTTTAAATTTCACTAAATGAAATGGGCTGAAATATTTTGTCTCATGGCAAACATCTCTGTTGTGTGATGTTGGGCATGGAAAACTCCTGCCTTTACCTTCCTGCAGGACTACACGTTCCAGCAGGGTAGTAACTGGGAACGTTCTCAGGAACACCAGAGCACAGGAAAGAATCTGTTAATTGTCTTTTGGAAGCCTTTTTATGAACACAGGAAGGGAGTGCCGTGTCCATTTAGAGAGAAATGTATGCTTTTGGAGCACAACACTCTCTGTGAGAAGTCACTGGAGTCTGGCATTGCAGAAAGCCTTATGCAGCCAGCTCACACAGTGTCAGACACTGGCGTTTTTCAGCCTCTCAGATGTCCTCACAGTTCATCAGAAAACAAGTAAAAAATCCCCTCTGTGTGCCTCCCTAAATGTACATTAAGTATTGTTGAGGCATGTCTGCTGAAAGACCTCAAGGCCCTCTGAACTAAACTGGCTGCAGAGTGCAAGGGAAGAAGTTGCACACAGGCCCCACTACCCAAGACAGGAGACCTGCCTTAAGTTGTGTCAGGAGAGGTTAATATTGGATATTTAAGAACATTTCTTCATGGAAAGGGTTGTTAAACACTGGAACAGGCTACCCAGGGAAGTGGTTGACTCACCATCCCTGGAAGCATTTAAAAGACGTGTAGATGTGGCACTTGGGGACGTGGTTTTGTGGTGGACTTGGCAATGCTGGGTTCGTGGTTAGACTTGATGATCTTAAAGGATTTTTCCAACCAAAATGACTCTATGATTCTAAGATGCTGTCCTCATAACCTTCTGCCATCTCCAGTGTGCCTAAAGAAGATACAAATTTTTGTGGTACGACCTTAAAAACTGCAATGGTTGGATACACACATGGTGTATTAGGGGGCAATCACTGTCACCATGGGTGATCAAATCCCTAATGGAGAACCTGATTTAGATTGTCTCACACTCCTTCAAACCAGTGATATAAACCATTATAACTTTCACCATTAATCTTACTTGCATATTTAGAGAGATCAGGCAAAAATACTACTTACTATGATTATTATGATGATGATTATTATTAGGCAAACTTCTAGTTTGATTTGTATAATCAGATTTTTTTTTCCTTAATTTTTATTTGATTTGTTAAAAACAGTAGTTGATGTACCACAGAGGAAACATTTAATTATCTGTTTTAGTAAACCACTATGGAACATATGAAAAATTTTAGTGGTTTTGGAAAGACTGAGACAATGCTATGGGAAATATTTCTAAAAGCAAAGTAAGTTTGAAAAGTTATTTCCAAAATGTAAGTTACGGTTATTTGAGATAAAAAGATTTTAGTGATCCTCTGTCCCTGAAGAGTGTACTTAAAAAGGAGTATACAAATATACATTTTCCCTAACTCTAGTCACTGTAAAGTGATTTTATATTTTGAGGTTTTTAAATTAAGCTATAGGTCTAGGCAATTTTTAAGAGACTGAAATAAGAATTTCTGGTACTACATGCTAACTCTTACATTTTATATCTACAGAATTATTCAAACAGTCTGTCTAAATGTATTAAATTTGGGAAGATAATTTGCTTTGCTGGAAATACAGTCAGGTATCTGCATATTCAGGTATTTTATGTCCACTGGCAGTTATTTTTCAGCCATGGTGTTTTCATTTTACCTAAGCATTTATTTGGAAGTTTCATTTAGGATAGGAAATAATAAAGGTTAGTGTTAACATTCTTGGCTTCAATGCAAAGGAAATCCTCCTGAAATATATCTCACTGTACCTTGAATCTTCAGGATTTATGTATCCCCATGCCCAAGTTTATATCATCTAAACAGCAAGTGGCTGTTCCACTCCACCCTGTCAAAAGCTTTCCAAAAGCTCTCAGCAAGTGAGAGGGTTTTTCCAATATCTTTCCTTTCTTCTTGTATCCAACAAAAGCATTTTAATATTACAGCAGACAAAGCTTCTCTTGTGAACTGGCCTCACTTCCGCAAAACATTAAGCACATGATTAACTTTCAATGCATTTTTAAAATTTAAGCTCAAAATGTATCCCCATATGACAAATATAGATGATATATCACATATGTGAAAGAAAACGCATGCTAAAGTGCTTTACCAAATATGAATATCTGTCCTGTGTCCTGAAAGATAAGTATGTGCTTAACTGGTTGGACATTCCTTAGTATCAGTAGAGTTTTGTTCCCTGTATTCTTTTATTTCTAAATAAATCCCACTAACAAACCATAAAGAGGCTTTAAAAAGGAGAGATCTGGTGGCTTTATGAAGGGTTTCTGTTCATTAAATGCTTAGGATCATGTTTTTACAAATATATGGTAGTGCTTATTTTGGGGGGTTTTATTTACTACTTAAATTAATTACTTTTATGAAGTACAGTACTTTATGTTGTACTGTCTTTGATTTAACTGAGCTAAATTACAACCTTTCTTTTTTCTTGATTTTTTCATATAGGAAGTGTAACTTAATTTTCTCCTTTACTTTCTTTGATTCACCTAAACTATTACTTAGTGCTTTTACTTGTGTAGGTGTCAAATTTACCCTTAAAATGAGACAAATAGTGAAAAGGCCCCCAGAATGTCATGGGGTTTTAGCTAAGCTAATTTTTCCACAGGGAGTAGATGCAAGAAGTTATACCCTAACTTTTTGCAAGTCCAGGTAGCAAATGAGTATGTTAGAGGTGATGTGCCCATGCTCTATAATTATTGTCTCCCCTTTCTCTTCCAAAAGTTTCTGGAGATTGTGTGTTCCAGGACAAAATTGTTCTGCTATTTTGTACAACAAATACAGGTAGGGCAGAACTTCAGCTGTGATGACAGTGCTATTACTATTATTTCTATTACTCTGTTACCATTACAGTACAATGCTATATGATCTCTTCCTAGCCCATAACAAAGTGTCCCTTCCTAAACCAGTAGAGAGATAATGCAATATGCAACCATATCCTTTTCCTCCTTCCTCAAATCCCACTTCTTCACAAAAGACATTTGAACTTGAATAGCAGGCAAATAATGAAAAACTGTGCCTAGTGTTTGCATGAAATTTATGAAGAGATTGCCTAGGACATTTTTTTGTTGCTGTTTATGAGAGTATTCAAAACATCTGTATATGGATAGAAGAGCACGCAAAACCAAGCAATAAGCATTTGGAACTAGGAGTGATGAAAAACATAGCAAAAACTTGGGGTTTTTCAGTTCAATTTTTTTTATGTTGTTGATTTATACAAAGATCTCATAGTACTAGAAATTGTAGAAAGTTTACACAGGTGTGTTTTCAGAAAGACTAGATCATATCCAAATGTCAAAACTTACTCAAAATATCTTCCCAGTTAACTGTGAGCTTTGCCTGTTGCAAGAAATGCAGTTTAACATCACCTAAAATATTTTCTCATATCCAGATGAATTTCCCACAAACCAGATTTATTTTCATCACAGAACATTGAATCTTTCAATAGAGATTTTTTGTATGAAGAATTTGTACTATTGCTACAATAATGAAAATTATTGATACATTTTCACTATCACCTGAATTCCTTCAGGTCAGAAGTTTCCTTGTTTCTGGTGCCACTAAACCAAAATTAATAAACACAGCAGAAAAATCTGTCACATAGCTATAGTTTTATACTTGCATTTCCTCAACCACTTTTATCTACATAAGAGGAATTCCTCTCGCCCCAGTTCTATGCATACATTGCCTTTCAGAAGGATCTGATTGGGTTTTTGGCTTTGAGGCTCACCCTAAGTTTTCCACCATTTGTGTTGCTCAGTCCTTGCCTTGAAGTAAGACATACACAAGAATTGCTGGCCCCTTTCACACTATGGAACATTTTTACTGTTTAACATTCCCGCTACCTCTCACATCCTCACATCCTCACTGAAATACCTTCCTTGCTCTCTGTACAGCAGTTTTTATGGGAAGCCCTTTCCTGAGTGCTGGTTTCATGTTTCAAAATAGGAGGAACCTTCTGACCTTTTCCAGAAGCTCCCAGGCACCAAAGGAGCCATAAGTCACCCAAATCTGGCAGCAAATCTGCCCACATGTCTACTCTTCCTGCTCTCTCTCCTGTGCTTTCATATTTCATCCTGTCTCTTGGTGGTCATGAATGTATATACTTACCTAATAATAAAGTCTCTCGTGTGCCCTTGATAGAGAGCCTGGGGTCCCACCCAGAAGGTTTCACTGGCACAGGCACACAGATGTTAAATAACCACAGACAAGCTATAGGTAAAGGCTTCTGGAGCTCACAGGCCTGTGTGATCCTAGATGTGATTATCTTTAACATGGCTGTGAGCCACACAAAACTGACTCTGCTTTAGTCTGGCCTGCAGCTTGCAATGACCTGGTGATAAAGCAGGCAGGTATGCAGTCCTGCTCCTGCCAGCTTTGGTCCTGCCCACAAGTATTACCCAGAGAGTGCAGAGAGGGGGTGACAAAGGAAGTCAGGAGAAGGTGACAAATCCCTGGCACTGTTGAGAGCTAGTTAAAACGTTTTCATTTCCAGTTGTGATTGATGAGGTTATGGAAAGGGTCAATGTAAGGATTGCTGTTTTCCTTCATTCCCTGAAGAGGCACAAGATAAAATGCAACGAGGCTGCATTTTTTTTTTTTTTTCTGTACTTTACAGCAGTAGTTAATGATCCCAGTAAACAATATATTTAATAACACTATTTGGAGCAACAGTGTGCACCTGTGTTAATTTATAGGTTTTGAAAAAGCAGAGCCAAGGGCTGGCTGCTGAAAAAATGGGAATGAGATCCAGTCACGTCTCTCCTGGACAAGCTCCTTTCTCACCACTCTTACCTGGCAGCAGCAGAGCTCTACATGCAGCTGAGCATTTTCAAAGGGTTTGCAAATATTTTATTTCTGAGTAAAATCTACTTTTCATAATTATTTGATTCATTCTCAGTTTGCCTGTTGTATTGGTCATAAAGAAACCTAACATTTTTTAAAGTGCATTTCAGATACATTCCCTAGCAAATAACACAGTCAAAAGTCTTGCTGGCTCACCCATGGTCCGCTGTTTTTATTACAATGAAATCCATGGAAAAGGCACAGCAGTGTCTTGAGAGACCCTTTATAAGCTGCACAATAAAGTGAAAGGCTTGGATAAGGATGTGCCATTAAAGATTGTGAACTTAAAGCCACATGTGGCAGATGTGTTTGATTGTACAGAGAATACACAGCAGCTTCCTATTTCCAGTGACCTCAGTCCTGGCATATTAACATGGAACAAGTTAAATGAATGTCAGAGCATCTAATCCCCTCATATAACCGGAGTAAATTATTGTTATTTACTGCAATAGTGTGACAGTGATAAAATAAAACAGGATATAAACTCAGGTAGGTAGGCACCAAGATGGACTGTAAATTTTCTCTTTCTCAAATACAGTACATGTATCTTTAAACGGATACACCAAAATATTCCTCAAATATCTAAATTCAGGCTCAGGAGTTTATCATGCACACACACCAGCTCCATGCACCTCACTGAGAAAGGTCAATGTGGCATGACCCAGACTGTGCAACGGGTTCTCCAACTGCGAAGCAACTGTTGGGATCAGTGGAATGGCCACAAGAGTTAAGCTCAGGCACTTACAACTGAAAACTATAAGCATTATGAAAAATATTCAATTTACAATGAAGTGAGGGAAAGATTTATAAAGGAAATCTGTATCTGTAGTTATCTAGGCAAGCCACCTCTGCTGAATAGCTCAAGCAGTTTTCACTTTGCTTGGATAACCTGCAATTATTTGCTTAATCAGCTGTTCTGTTCGTTGAATCTGGACACCTGATTAGGAGAAGGAAATTCCATCCTGTGAATTAGATCACAAGCCAGGTTAAAAGAAACTACTGAATTTCAGACTCACTGCATGCTATTTATCAATTTCCATAAACCAGAAAAGGTTGCTTAAAGTCATTTGGCAAACAATATAAAATAGTTAACAGTTTTGGGAAAAGTCACTGAGTTACATGAGAGTCCAAGAACAGTAAAAGGAACTGACAATTATTTTGTCCAAAAATAGAGGTCTTCAGATCTGCATTTTGGTGATTACCGAGCTTTGAATGGAAGTATAAATTCCAGATGGGATCTTCTAAAAGAAATGCCCACCAAGCACACAGTGTGTCTCAAAGTCTGGCAACAGCCCATTGCCCTTCCAAAACAAAACCATGTAACTCTCTCAAACATATAAATAGATCCCATGTTCAACCTGGTTTGTAATCCTTCAAGTAGATCAGTCTTTAACTCCCACCCTCCAGAAAAAGATAGATGGATGCAGTAGACTATGTAGGTAAGATTTAAGTTGGATTTAATTAAAGGAAACTCTTATATAATCAAGATCCTTTCCTTTCTAATCTAAACATGAACTATGTCCTCTCATACAATAGTGCTCTCAACAGGGGCTTCCTATGGATGTTTTGTTAGTGTTTCCATGTGCTTGTGTGCCTGCCTGTGATAGTACAGGCTGCTGCAATAAGGAAGGACCCCTCCGCTATAGGCAAAGTGCCCTGTGGCAGTCACTGTCCAGAGCAGCACATCATCAAGGCTCCCAAGGGAGCAGAGCAGCAATGCCCTGTTGGTCTGTCCCAATGGCTAAGCAGGTTCACAGCTTTCTAAGGCCAGAAGGGAGTGTTACAATCACACATTAGTGTCACATTTCTGCTTTTGCATGCAAAGGAACAGTTAAGCAAGACTGGAACAGGACAGCTCTAGAGGAAACAGATATCCTCATTCTTCAGTATTCAACAGAAATGTCAGGTTGGGACCTTGTTTTTCTGACAAAACAAGTAACAATTATCAGCACCTACATCTCAATCTATAACTTCCACACAGGTTTTATCCATTTTTCTATGATGAGGGAATAAGCTGTCTATATAACTAAACTGCTCCTCACTTTCAGGACGAGACATCCTGAAATTTATGAAGATCACTAACAAAATCTCTCACTTCTTCATTCACGTTGACTATTCCAAAGATAATCACAGGGAAACAGCCTTTCAGTAGTTTGGAGCATCAACTTACTGCAACAATTAAATTAAAATGCAAAGTCCTAGCAACCAGAGCTGCATAAAGGCTACTGGATGGTCTGTAGACCTCCCAGGAGCCTTGACACATAATATTATGCTAATTTTTAAGACAGGCATCATTTATGGGAAGACACAACTGTAATATGAACCACCAGACTAGGCAAAAACAACCATGGTACATGTCTGGGGATCTGCATTGTCAGAGGGCTGGTGGGTGAACTGCAACCCTTTTGCCTCCCCTTTCCTCCTCATCTTGTCCTTAAATCCTTGTGTCCTCAGCTCCAACAGACGCTTTGAAAAAGCTTCACTTCAGGTTGAGAAGTCACAGATGGAGAGCATCTCTCCTTCCTTCTATTTCTGGAGCAATGCAGATAACAGAAAAGAGCATGAACTTCCTATGAATATATCCTCATAGGAGGCATTAGAACTGATTTATATAAATGTATTTATCTCCCAACCAGTCTGGTCTTTGAGAGGGCATTTTTCCATACCCTCTGAAACACTGTAAGTACATATGTGTGTGTATACACACTCACACAGCTGCACTATTAGATCACACTTAGAGCATAATATACAGTTCCAGACTGGCAGGGGAATTTTCAGTCCCAACAAACTCTGCTATTCTATCAGCACTATATTTAAAATAAATCATGTTTGAAGTCTGGTGTGTGTTGCTGCCACACAACAGAGAATCCAGGGCTGACTCAGCTGCCAAGAGTGAAAGACTACTGCTTGTGGGTATAAAGAAGAAGGTTGATTAAAAATATTTGGATGTATGCAAGAAGGAAAATCCAGGGAAACACCTAAATCAACAGACATCAGCTTTCAGCCTCTCTTGGGGAAGGCCAGAAATTACTCTCACCTGTAGGAAAGTAAATTCTGATGAACACTTGCAATATAATGATAAAACTTCAATTCACTTAAATGGAAGTACCCAACTATAAAAAATAATTGATTACATACTATAAAAGAGAAAAGGCAATTACAGTCACAGAATACAGGAAAATTCTATTATATACAGGATGAAAATTGCTGTACTGTAAATAAGATAAACTCTCATTTATGTATTTATCTGGAGAAGTTCTGATCTATGATGGCTACCTCAGAAAACCCTTGTGCCCAGTGAAGTTGTTGAGTAATTAAAATGGAATTTACATCCCAGTGAATACAATGTTATCAGTATAAATGTTTTATTTTTTCCTTGGTTATAGCATTATTTTTTCAAATTAAATACCTGATCCCAGAAACATTATCTCTCCTGTCCACAGGTAAATTGACTGATGTTTAAAGATTTCTAATTTGTGCTTGCTCTCAAATAGTCCAAGAACTTAGGAGTTTGATCTGAACATGAGGATTCAACAAACAATTTGAGTAAAACAATTTTGAATTTTTGGGTGATTATCAAAAATTTCCATTTGGACTCCACGTTTTTGGGAGGGTCATTGGACATTGCAAATTATATTATGCACGATTCCTCCCTCCTTGAAACCTTTTAACCGGCAGACAGCAAAGTATAAACCAGTCAATTACAGTTTGTCCTCCTGACCTTTAGGTTAAGCCAAGTCTGCTCTGCAGTATCATCAATGAAGCAATCACAGTTTTACTGCCCTCCTTCCAAAAGGCTGCTGAGCATTAAAGCTACACAATGGTATTGTACTCAAAGGCCAAATCTGAACACATTATACAGATTTCCGATGCATGTCCTTACCGCTCATAGCAGACATGATCCATTGCCCACTGAAGTCACTCAGGATGATATTCCCCTCTTATAACCTTGCACAGTTAAAGCAAACATATCCACACCTCAGCCAAATCTTTGTCTTTATAGTCAATGGAAGAAATAGGTCTTTTAGGGTGTGTTTCATCTGACCAGTTTTTGACTTCTACATGAGGGTGGAATAAATTCCCCTCTTAGAGCTCTTGTATTTTTCCATTGATTATAAAGTGATCACAGCATGACTCACATGACTTTATGAACATCAAAAGTCAGGTAAGAGAAACTGGAACCTCTAGTTCACAAAAGTATTTGGTTTTGCTTTTTTGTTTTGGTTTTTTTACTCCCTACAAGATAGCACCGTGGTGCAAGTGTTAATCAGGATATGAAAATTCTCAGTCTCTACAGTTGTATATGTGATGAGGAAGACATCAAAATAATCTGGAGAAGGAAAGGAGTCTCCAGTTCCTTTCTGAGAGACCCTGAATGCCTTAGGGTGCATCTTCATGTTTACACAGATCTCTGGAGATGAGCAGTGGAGTGTTCATGTACATTAATTCAAATGCATTAAATGTAAGTTCTGAGTTGCCCTACACTAGGTCAGAAAACACAAAATCTCATTTTACACAGAAGGCACCTTATACAACCTCATGCAAGCCCCACACACAAGCTCCTCCACCAGCACCTGTCACAGTATTTGGGGAAATCTCAAGCAATGGCGGAGTTGTGCCCTAATCCTGTGCCATGGGGTGTCCAACTTGTCCCTACATGTGTACATTTCTGTGTTTTAAGTGTTCCCCAGTGGCTCTGTCTGGCAGATTGGATTGATGGGCAGCAGCCAGGGCAAAGAGCGTGGCCAGCACAGGGCAAAGAAGGGTGCACAGCAATCACTCAGGGCATGACCGTTTCATGAACTTGATCCAGAGACTGTGAGTGCATAAAACTCACTCTGGTGTAAACTTGCAAAGTGTCTGTTCTGTATAAACAGCTTTCACCGCCCCTGCATTTTCTACTTGCAACATTTCAGATGCAATTCTAAGTTGTCATCATAGACTGGGCACTGAAAGAGGCGGGTAAAAGACTATTCCTTTTATTCTAACTCTGCTTCTGCTTAAAGTAACTGAAAACCCATATTAAATTATTTGAGAACAGAGTTAATAATCTTCTGCTTTGTTCTGTGAACTGCCAAGAGACACTAAATACAAATGTAACACTGTAACATGAGGCACCCTTTCTCTTCCTTAATATTTTAAGAGCTAATTTGGTTTTATACTAATTATTTGATTTTTTTTTTTTTTTGGAAATTTACATGTTATGAGAAAAGGATTCTAAGTCAGGTGTTTTGCCTGAGTAAAAAGTACAAGTCTATAGCTTCTGTAAATGAAAACCTGTCTTGTTTTTTCACAGACATATGTAACATTCTGAATGCAACAAAAACAGTTTTGAAAAAGGAAATAAACTGAAAAGGAAAAGAAAGGGATTGAATTTCCAGTGATGTACTTTCAGGCATTTGCATTAATACTTTATGCTTCCAGCTCTGCTCTCTCAAGAATCCATAAACAAGATAACTGGCTCCTTTATGAAAGAATAACATGGGTCTAAAAGATTATATAATGAGATGCAGCTTCTTTTGCAAAAATTACTGAAACCATAATTGCTAACATAGTACCTTCCCTTAAGAAATGCACATATTTAAATGCATTAATTATAATGTGTTGACTGTATTATCTAAAAAATTGATTTTTTTTTTTCTTCTGAAGATGCTAATCAGGTCCTGTGGCAGATTTTTTTGAGTGTACTATTCCCAAGCTTTTATGCTTTAATTTAAAATAAATTCTGGGGTGCAAATTTCATTCTCTTGTTTTCCTTTTTTTTCTTGTTACTATATTTCCTCCTGTGCTCCCCAGTCGATTCTAAAGATGAACTTCCCATATTTTAAGTCCTGTTTGGAGATTTTAAGCACAAAATCTTCTCTAAGCAAGCACAATGACAAACTTTAGATAAATTACTTTTATGCTGGTAAGATTCTCAATTAATTACTCAGTACACTGGTGAACAGTGATAATATGAATCTATTTTCTTTTTATACTTGGGAAAGCCATCTCTTGACCTAAAACTTCATACACCTCTGCTCAGCATCAAGAGGTGAGCTCTGAACCTGAGGACAGATTTGTGTGGACATAAAGGCTTCATTGCTGCATGTGTTTGCAATTGGTCTCTGTACTTTTTTATTGCAAAAAACACAAAATGAAATAGAACATAATCTCTGTTTATTTTAGTCATTATGTTGGATTGACCTATCTAAGATTTATCATGCTTTTTTCAGACCCAGTGCATGGGAATGGCCTTGCAGTCATACCTGACACATGTAGAGAGATCAGAAGGAATTCTAGCATCTGAACCACTAAAGCACAAATTGGTGCTGTAAAGTAAGAAACAAACTAATTAAGTTAGCCTGTTACACTTATTGAAACTATATTGTGATTTGGCTTCATTTCATATCTGTATTTCTTGACATTTGCTTTAGACTTACTCTGAATTCTGCACAAAACTTCAGCATCCAAGAGCAAGCAGAAATAACATAGAAATATAATATTTACTAACATTCATTTTCATTGTCTTAATTATCTGAAAAGTATTATTTAAGTTCATTCAATAACTTCCACAGCTTTCCATTCTCCAAGGAATGGCCCTGAGAAGACAAATGTACCCTGAATCCCATGGAGAAGACAGAGGAAGAATGGGGCAGCTGGACTACAGGATGAGCAATTATCTTACATGAGTAATGCTGGACAAAGAGGCAGACTGGGACTTGTAACTCCATGCTTGAATGCTGGAGACCCTGCTAATGGGAAGAGACTTGGGGAGATTTGCCACAGAAAGGGAAGTTTGGCTCTTTTCTTTCTTTTTTTTTCTCTTTTCTCCACTCCATGCCATTTCATTTAACTCCTTTTTCTTCTTTCCCAAGGTGAAACAGGTCAGTTCATAAATCTGGCTGAGTTCAGCACAAAGGAGAACTGGTTAATAATGATTTTGCACCCCTCCCATTCATACAGATCAGATCAGTGTTTTGGCTTCTTGACTTGAGCAGGAACCTCAGTCTCAGGTCTCCATTTACAGCCCTGAAGCAGGTATATACTTTCAGGTGCGATTGTGAGGAGAATGCCTCTTCAGAAGGATTTAGATTCTGACAAAATCCTGTTACACACATTGAAATAAAGCAGATCCAGGCTGGGCCTCCTTTCCTTTCTGTCTATTTTTTTTCTTCTTTTCTTTAATTGTTAAGAAAAATGTGATTAGGCCCTCCTAGATGAAGAAAAGTTGGCTCGGTCCAGGCACTGGCATGAGGCAGCATCTTGGGCTTAGCTCTGCACAGAGTTAATTCAGGCAAGCATTCACAGGGAAGGCCAAGAGCAGTTAAGCACACCAGCCATAACCTCTGATAAACAGGCTTGTTGCCACCCTGCCACTCTTCCACAGCCAGTCTCACGCTATACCTTGTATCTCTTTTTGCAGAGCAGCATGGCCAAAACGGGATTGAAGCCAATAGAATTATTTCAGCTTCAGTCTGGCAATAATCCAGCCTTCCTCTGTGTTTAATGTGGCCCAGGCAGACCACCCTGAGCAGCAGCAGACATAGACAGGACTTTCTGTGGAAGCTCTCCACTAGCAGTGCCTGCTCCCCCTCCAGCCACAGTAGCACCAGCCCAGCACCTCCAGTTCTGAGGCTGGTTTTGTTTACTGCAGGGAAAAGAGAAGGGAAAAAAAAAAAA